>ML801654.1:56591-110536 GCA_009831015.1 Picea engelmannii
AATCTCCTCGACGATACCTTTCCAACGAGCTATCACACGCCTAAAACGGAGATCGTATGCAAAAGTTACGACCCCGAGAAGTTGATGCACCAACTTACCCAAACGGGGCCCACATGACTTTTGGCGCTTCATCTCCTAGGGTTGGGTTTTTGGATGTCTAGGACTTTTGGCATTCCCGATTATTGTAAAAAGGCCTCCATAGTCTCATTGTAACCATCTTCTTGCGAATGCGAGTAGCCGTCACATCTCTTCTCAGAGATAAGCTACCACCATTCTAGCGAGTCTTTCACTCTATACTTTTATAGTCTCTGTACATTTATTTCATTAATAGAAATTGTGTATTACTATATCTCTGTGTTTATGGTTGCATATTTGATATATTTTTGTTATATTACTGGATATACGCGATATCTCTGTGCATTTCTTTATTATATCTCCGCTCTCATTTCGTGCCGAAAATAATCCGGATCACAGATCTTCTCTTCGTGAATCGGGACTTCGCGACTTCGCGTTTCACGATGTTGGTAGTCAGGTCAAATCCTTTCTTTCATTTCTCGATTTTTGAACTTCGCTCTCGTTCAATCGACGACCCACGACAATCCTAGATCCAATGGTCCAGATTTCATCGGGACTTTTCATTTCGGGACTTTGGAGATGGCCTCTTCCTGCTCTCGCCATTTCTCGCTCTCTCCATTCTCAGTCAGATCAAACCTTCTTTCCTTTGTCTCACGATTCCTTCTTTCCTTTTCACCATTCTCAGTTGACATCAATGACAACACTAACAATACATCAAACAAATAACTCGCCAACAATCTCCCCCTTTGACATTGATGACAACTTTCTGCATTCTGGCAATTCTGCATTCTGCAACAATAATCAAACATTCTCCTCCCTTTGACATCGATGACAAAGGAAACACACTCCCTCTGTCAAATATGAATGAAAGAAAAAGAGACATATTCACCAGAAATACAAGAGATATTCAATAAGTACTTAAGTACTCCCTTGACAAGGTGAACACATTAGATGAAAGAAGATATGACCCCCAATTTCTGATGAAGATATTCAAATGGTGTATGTGCTAATGGTTTAGTAAAGATATCAACTATCTGTTCCATGGAAGGAATATAATTCAGCTGAACAACTCTGTTTGTAACCTGTTCTTTGAGAAAATCATATTTTATTGGTATGTGCTTAGTCTTTAAATGAAGAACAAGATTCTTCGAGACACTAATTGTATTGGTGTTATCACAGTGAATTGGAATGGGATCAGCATAACTTACCTTCAAATCTGCAAGAGTTTGTATCATCCATAATAACTTCATGCAACAAGTAGCAACAACAATGTACTCTGCCTCTGTAGTTGATAATGAAATAGATCCCTGCTTCTTACTAAGCCAAGTTACTAATGAATCACCCAAGAAGAATGCACCTCCACTGGTTCTCTTTCTCTCATCCATACAATTTTCCCAATAAACATCTGAATATGCAGTTAATTGAAAATTCTGATTTTTAGGATACCACAGACCATAAGTCATTGTACCATTCAAATATTTGAATATCCTCTTGACAACTGCTAAATGACTTTGTTTAGGAGCAGACTGATAACGACCTACCATTCCAACAACTTGCATTATATTAGGACAATATGCTGTGATGTACAGAAGACTGCCTATCATTGGTCGATATGTTCTTTGATCAAAATCAGGTGAAATATCATCTTTACTGAGCTTGCAACCAACCACCATAGGTGTACTAAGAAGAGAGGAATCTTCCATCTGAAACTTCTTCAACATCTCTTTCAAATATTTTTCTTGAGAGATAAATAACCCTGCAGAACTCCGATTTACTTGTAAACCAAGAAAATATGATAGTTCTCCTATCATGGACATCTCAAACTCTATTTTCATAGAATTAGCAAACCACTAAACATAAGGGTCATTAATACATCCAAAAATATGTCATCTACATAAACCAAAACAACTAATAAATCACCACCTTTAGACTTAATGTATAGATTACTGTCAACAATACCTTTCTTGAACCCTTTGTCCTGTAGAAATTTGTTCAGTCTATAATACCAGGCTCGTGGTGCCTGTTTTAGTCCATATAGTGCCTTTTTCAACTTGTAGACATAGTTAGGATTATCTGTCAGTGAAAAACCTTTAGGTTGTTCCATATATACTTCTTCTTCTAGGTCTCCATGAAGAAATACCGACTTAACATCCATCTGATATACTTTAAAGTTCTTGTGACATGCATAGGCAAGAAACATTATGATGGCTTCCAATCTTGCCACTAGTGCAAAAGTTTCATCAAAATCCCGCCCTTCAACTTGTGCATACCCCTTACAGACCAATCTGTCTTTATTCCTAACAATTTGTCCTTGTTCATTCATTTTATTCTTGAACACCCATTTGGAGCTTATTGCATTCTTATCTTCAGGTCTAGGAAAATGCTCCCAAGTGTTGATCTTCTCAATGTGATCAAGCTCTTCATTCATAGATCTAATCCAATCATCATGCTTGTTGGCTTCATCAAATTTTTTAGGTTCAATCATATATAGAAAATCAATGTGAGATTGTTCTGAGTCTTTAATCAATTGCCTTATTGTCTGAACTCCTTTATTCATATCACCAATTATCTATTTTTCAGGATGATTCTTTTTAACAATTCTGAGAGGTGGTTTTGTTTCTGTCTGCTAATTTGAGTCTGCCTTAGTATTTGTATCTTCATCTGACTCAAAGTCTTCTCTTTTTGATTCTTGGACCTGTTCATCTTCAACCTCAACTATATCCTCTGTGGTTGGTTCAATACTGCTTACATTTCATAGCAGAATTTCTTCATCAACTTTTATGTCAATACAATCAACCATTTTATGCAGCCTCTTATTATAACATCTGCATCCTTTACTGTTTGTAGCATACCCTAAGAAGATACCTTCATCAACCCTGTCATCATATTTGCCAATATTTTCATCATTATTCTTGATATAATACTTACTCCCAAAGAATTTAAAATGCTTGATTGAAGTAGGTCTTCCAAACCATATTTCATAAGGAGTCTTGTCACTTTGTAGCCTAAGATTATCTTTGTTAAGAATATGTACATCTGTATGAATTTCTTCTAGCCAATATGTCTAAGCAATATTCCTTTCATTTATCATAGATCTTGCCATCTGCTGAACTGATCTATTCTGCCTCTCAACTACTCCATTTTGTTGTGGATTCCTTGGAATAGTATACTCTCTTTTGATCCCATGTTTATCACAAAACTCTTTGAATTTCCATGAACTAAACTCTTCTCCTCTATTAGACCTTATTGCCTTCAATATTTTTCTTGTTTGATTCTTAGTCAGAGCCTTAAACACTTTGAATTTTTTGAATGCTTCAGATTTTTCCTTCAGAAAAGCAACCCACATTAGTCTAGAATAATCATCAGTAATGAATATGAAATAGTTTTCTTTTCCTTTACCTTCCTTCCTTTATGGTCCACATAAATCCATATGTACTAATTGGAGAGGTTTTTCTATTGAAGGAAAGTTCTTAGATTTAAACTGTGTCTGAGTAAGCTTTCCTATTTGGCAAGGTTTACAAACATAATCATATGGTTTTGATATATTTGGAAGATATTTTACTGCCCCACTATTTCTAAGCTTGATTATATGATCAAAATTTAGGTGTTCAAGTCTCCTATGCCATAGACAACTTTCATCATACTTGCTTAAGTGACATTCTTTTTTTTCTTCTTTTAAAACATAGACATTGTTTTATGTTCTTATGCCTTTTGCAACCAGCTGTCCTGGACTCACAGATTTTATTCTACAATCTTTAGAAGTAAAAACAACTTCACATCCTCTGTCAAAAACTTGACTGACACTAAGCAGATTATGTTTCAGACCATATACCAACAACACATCTTGAGTTTTCCCTTTGCCATTACTTAGACTTACCATTCCTTTACCTTTGATTTTTCTTGGTGCATCATTTCCAAAAGTTACATTCCTTGATTTGCTTTCACTTAGAGACATAAAATTACTTTTGTCTCCAGTCATATGTTTGAAACATCCATTGTCAATATACTGGGGGTTATTTTGTCTTTGGGATGACAATACTAATCCACACTTATTACTTTCTTTATTTTTCCATATCTTGACATTTTTCAGCTGAGGAATTTATTCATGGATCAACTTTGTAATTCTTCAAATGACAATCTAAGGCTTTGTGACCAAAATTATGAAAAATGTAACATTCAGGATCATTATACAATGGATCAAAATAATTGTTACGATATTGTCTACTCACTGACTGTTTAGTTCTATGTTGCAACCGTTGTTCATTCTGTGACCTCCTTAGTTGCATACTTCTAAACTTAATTCCACAATTTGCAACTTTATGACAAAAATTAGAACAATAATAACAGTAACCATAGAACAAATTTTGATACCTGAATATTGGACTTCCTCTTGAAATTGGTTGCTTTATATTTTGTTGGCTTTGTTCTTGTTCAGAATTCAACTCATCTTTATTAACTTTAGTTTGCAGAGTATGATAATGATCTGACTGTCTGCTGACTTGAAATTTGATCATCTTAGTAGATTCTTTGTTTTCTGGCTGACTGCTACTAGAACCACTTTCATAACATAGACCCGTTTTTATCAATGGATATCTTTGTTTACTCAAGATGCTATTCAGTTCTTCTGAGGCTTTGATACTTGACAAATTTTGGTGATACAAGGCTTGAAACTTCTCCAACTCTTTTCTAGCTTTCACTACTTCTTCTTCTAGAGCTTCACATCTCACCTTCTTCTCTGCTAATTACTGTTTTAGAATATATTCTATTTTCTTTGCTTCTTCTAATTCTACTTTTAACAAAACAAAATCTTCACTTGGTTCTTTACCATTCTTTTGAAACTGCATCAACAATTGTTTTTTTTTTCTCTTCTTAAGTCTGAGTATGTCAATCTCTTCTAAAGAACTGATTAGTTCACCTTCCATATCAACCACAACTTCTTCGTCATTCATATCACTTCCTGTGTATTCATCATCAAGGTCTCCTATGGCCATAAGCATAAAATCATTCTCTTTATCTTCACAATATGAGTTGCTATCTATGTCTTCTGAGGAGTCATCATTATTTGCACACAAACTTTTCTTTTTACTATATTTCTTAAATTTGTATTGTTTTTCATCATCAAAGATCTGATCTTTTTTTTCTTGTGAGGACACTTAGATGCAAAATGACCTATCTTACCATAGTTGAAGAATTTAAATGGTAGCTTGCCTTGGTATTTGCCTAATCCTTTCTTTAACCTTCTCACAAATTTTTCTTCAATATTATCCAATTCCGAGTCAGTATTCTTGTTTGTTTTAAAAGATGCTTCTGTAGTGATGGATTTATCTTTACTAATCCTCACTTCATAAACATTTAGAGTTCCTAGGAGTTGATCAATAGGCATAATTTTAAGATCATTCAACTCTTCTATTGCAGAAACTTTTGGATTAAATATATCAGGTAGAGATCGTAAAATCTTCTGAACTAAAAATGCGTCTTCAATTTTCTCACCAAGACCCTTCATGGAATTCACAAGCTCCTGAACTCTTAAAAAATGTTTACTAACTGTTTCATCCTCATTCATCTTTAGTTGTTCAAATTTCGATCTATATGTATGAATTTTGGCACCTTTTACTTTCTCATTTCCTTCATAACTGCTAATAAGTTTATCCCACATCTCTTTGATAGATTCAAGATGCATCACCTTTACAAACTCAGCTTCAGAAATCCCACTCAAGATAACATTCATTGCCTTTGCATTGAATCTAAACTCTAGCTTATCATCTTTGGAAGCTAGCACAACAGGTTTTGTATATTGAGTCTCTACTACATCCCAAACATCAACACCTAAGGCCATAGTGTATGTTCTCATTCTAACTTTCTAGAAAGCAAAATTTGTTCCATCAAACATAGGAGGCTTATTGGTTGACATCCCTTAATGACTTGTCATGTTTAAGCTTACTGATCTACCTTTAAATAAAATGAACCTTTTCTGATACCAATTGTTGAAATTACTAAGACAACGGAGAGCGAGNGGGGGGGGGGGGTGAATCAGTTGTTACTGTGCTTAAACAATTTTAAGTCTATTAAAATATTTTTAACCATCTCCAAGTGATCATCAAGATTATACAAGACATGAACAACATAAATAATGAACCTCAATCACACATATGATATACACAGAGACATATATTCATGAGGAAACCCATAAAGGGATAAAACCTCTTCTTCTTCGAATCATAGGTAAGATTTTTATCTTATGTACATAATCTATCTTTGAGCACCAACTCAATGTGAGGCTACCACCTCTGTTTTACAAGATGCAACTTGCTGAGAGCACCAACTCTCTGGTTTCTCTAGCACCCACTAGAAGTAAGCATATTTTCTCCTTATGATCTCCAACCCCAACTATATGGAAGCACCTACTTCCACTTATACAAGCACCAACTTGCACACAGAAAAATATTTGTTTTCCTTAGCACCACCCTGCCACCCTATTTTCTAGCCACAACTAGATGGAAGGTACAACTCCCAGTATTCAAGAACCAACTTGAATAAAAAAGGACCACAGTCCTCCCTAGCACCACCCTACCACCCTGATTATAAATATTTGCTTGAATAAACAACAATACAGATATTTCAATTCTTACCACTTCTTCTCTGTTCAACAATTCTGCTCTGCTTCTGTCTGTTCACACTTGACTTCTCTTGTTTCTCTTTTTTGTTCTGCAATTTTTCTCTTCTTTACACTGTTTTTGTTCTACTCATACTTGGCTTGACTTGCTATCTCTTTCCATCTGTTCTTTCTCTGTTCTTCTCATGCTATTAGGTTCTTGTACATTCTGCTCTATTCACCCTTTCTGTTTTGTCCAACTTCTGTTTTTTTATCTCAGAATTTGTTCTCACACTGTGCATACTGTAATTTTCATTTCTTACAATTCAACTCATTTTTTCAGAGAAAACCCGGATCCTCACTCTATTTCTGCATTTTTCTTTTATGCTATCTCCCATGATCAGTTACACATCGAATCTCCAATGGCCAAGAACCGTGATTCAGTTAGTATAATTGAATCGTACATGATCAAGAAATCACGAAGTGAAACAGTAACCCTTCGATCAGATTGATGATTAATCACCACCATTGGATTATACACACAAAGGATTTCTGACTTTTAAAATGTGTTCCTCACGAATTTTACCTGCGCGAACTAGCATCGGGCGTGTTCCTCCCCACATGACCACTGGTTGTGACCATACGCCAAAAAAAAATAGCGCTTCGCGACTTCTCACATCGGATATGTTGTTGTGAGTCACCTCAATTCTCCCAACTCCTGATCTCCGAAGTGAGGCCTAGCAATGATAACTCCTTCCCCTATTCTCCGCTAATGTGATCACTGGCTATGACCACATGCTAATAAAAAAGGCGCTATGTGACTTTGTGTTTTGTGATCTCACGAGTTAGCTCTGCTCCATGCTCCGATGTCTAAACTCTCGAACTCTAAACTTCATTGTGCCAGATCAACGATCCATGACCCTTAGTGATCGACAACCAAGATCTTCTCTTCGCACATTAGGACTTTGCATTTCGCGATGTCGAAAGTTATCACTTCCTTTCTTCTATTTCTCGATTCCCGATTCTCCGCTCTCATCCAATCGACAACCCATGAATTTCCTGTGATTCGACAACCCATATCTTCTCTTCGCGAATCAGGACTTCGCGACTTCACATTTCACGATGTTGGTAGTCAAGTCAACTCCTTTCTTTCATTTCCCGATTTCTGATCTCCGCTCTCGTTCGATCGATGACCCACGACAATCCTTGATTGAATGGTACATATTTCATCGGGACTTTGCGTTTCGGGACTTTGGAGATGGCCTCTTCCCGCTCTCTCCATTTCCCACTCTTGCCATTCTCAATCAGATCAAACCTTCGAACCTTTGTCTCATGATTCCTTCTTTCCTTTTCACCATTCTCAATTGACATCAATGACAACACTCACAATACATCAAACAAAGAACTTGCCAACATCCTTCTTGGTTAACCATATCATAAAGGGAAAGGGTATCGAGGACTCTTTGCTCAGGAGGATGTCTATTCCTATTCCAACCATGATTTCCGCTAGGTTGATGATTGTTATTGTATTTAGGTCTAGGAGGAAAGTATTGTTGTTGATCCCTTTCCCTTTCCAAGATAGTTATCTTATTCACGAGAGTGTCTTGGGTTTCCATGATATCAATTTTCATTTGGTCAAAATTTTGAGCTAGAGACACTACAAAATCTCGATTAGGATCAACATTATTCATATCCCTATCATGAGGTGCACTAAATGGTTATACCTTTGAATCCAACATGTTTTATTCGATTTTACCATCCCACTCTTAAGCTTCCTCAAGGGTCTTTGGGAACTTGTATTTTAGCATGAAACCAAATTTCCCATCAAGAGCATTGGTATATTGCAAGACGATAAGACCATCTCTTGGTTCAATATCATTAGGAATTTATTTTATCAAGTTGCTAAACCTCTCATCAAATTCCCTTATAGACTCATTATCTTTATTTTAATTTGATGGATTTGGGTTAGCATAAGTCTAAACTCATTTCTAATTGTTGATGTTTTCATAAAGGCATCATGGAAGGATTGCCAAGACATAATGTTTTTTTTGGGAAAAATATTATACCACGTGATCCAGGAGGCTCCCTAGGTCCAGAAAATGCTCAAAAATGAAAGTTCTCGGAATTGAAGTAAACCAATTCCATTGCGATCGACTTGTCACGCTGATTGCGGCCATATATTTTCTTTCTCAAACAGACATTGTATGCGAGAGTTATCGCACTCTGATCGTTTTCTCAAACAACTAAAAAGTCAACAGGTCAAACTGGAAAAATATCAATGTTAAAGTCAACATGCCATCACCATGTTGACATCAACAAAGTGACATGTGGTAGCATAGCAGTAGGGTGACTAGGCACAAATAGATCCACTTAGATGATGACAAGTGGCATTTTTAAGGCCAATGAAGAGGTGCCGCATGGCGTAGACGTGGGCTGCCACGTGGCACCCTATGACTGGATGGAAATGTAAAATTTTTATGAAGCTCATGGGTCTCGACCTCATGACCTGGTGGAGGAGCTAATGCTTTGGGAGAGGTCCATTACCAACGTGTCGAGGGAGGATCTTGTTAACACGAGCCTTTTTAAATTATTTAAAATGATATGTATTGTAGTATGGGGCAGAAGGGGGTCGGGGCATAGCCCTAGCCCATGATTTTATTGTTGTATGTGACCACGAGCATCAACAAAAAGCACTCCTTCCACCGTTCAACAAATAAGGCCACGATTCCAACGCCTGCTCGCTTGTAGTTCAGGGTTGTGACCTCACCCAAGCACATTTTTTCGGGGGGCTAACTGTATAATGAGCACGTTTTAAGGGGCGCGGTCCCATGTCTATTCACCACATGACCACTATTTAAGGGCTAGGGGCCAGCGCACAACCCAAAGGGTTGACGCTTGGCCACCTAAGAGCCATATGACCTCATTTGAGAGCGCCCGCCCAACCCTAGGGGATATTTTTGAATTTTAGTTACAAAAGTGGGTTTTTGACCATATTATATGGTTTTTTAATTGATTTTATGCCTGTAATAGGAGATTTTTGGCCATTTGAAGGGGAATTTGATCCCAAAAAGAGGCCAGATCTCCAGGGAAAGTTGGGCTTCTCTTGTTGGGACTAAAAACTATATAAACCAAGCTTTTTGAGCTTGAGGGGTAACTTTTGGATGCAGGGATATTGAGGAGCATCTTGTGTAATTTTCCCATTTCTCATGTTTTGAGAGTCATTTTGTCATGTTTTGAGAGGAGTTTTGTTGAGGCTTGTATATATTTGAACAAGGAGGTCTTGTACAACATATCAAAAGTATTTTGTAACAACAAATAGACGTTCATTCCAAGTGGAGGACCGTTTATATATATATGACCACAGTTTTAAGTATGCGCACGGTTTTTAAAATGTGGTTTTAAATGGTTAGCACTTTTGCCTTTTGCGCGAGGTCATATGACCCACATGCCCGAGTGCTAGGCGGTTGGGGGCTGGAGGCGCCCTAACCATCCTACGGTTTGCACCGTTGGCAGGATTGCGCCTGGTGCTGGGTTTTCACGCTTTATATTGCGTGTGTGCCAGGTTCATTTGACAAGGGTGCAATTTGTAGATGCAGAGACAACAAGCTTGAAGGGGAAGACTTCCAGGAGGCCTAACTTCTTCGTTTTTCGACCGATTGAGGTGCCAAAAGAGCCCAGATAGGGGTTTTTGGATGCTCTGAAGCCATTGGAGTAGTCAGAGTAGAGTTATACTGAAGGGAAACCAAACCAAATCCATTTTGACACATATAAGCTTTTTGAGGAGGAGACGCTGTCAGACCATTTCTGAGAGCTCCGGACGTCCGTTTTGCATGCCGTTTTCTTTGCATGGTTCTTGAGATCTGGACGAACATGAACAGATTATTCTTGTAGCCATTTGGCATTGCAACGATGTATTTTTTGAGTTCTTGAACAGAAATAAATTAGCCTCCCCACAGAGACAAAGGCTCGGAGACGTAGGCAAAGTTGTGTCGAACTCCGTTATCAATTTGCATGTTATTGTTTGCTGTCTTTTATTGCATTTCAGATCTGCACATATGTATATGGCTATTATAATTCCTCTTCTTTCCTCATTCTTTCACTAAGTTTCTCAAATGGTTAATTAACGCATGCAAAATAAAAACTCAACCATAAGTCATTAAAAGTTCCGACGGATCAATAATGGATGAACTCTTTAGTCATTAATGAACATCAAGTAAAATTCATTATTATTATTCCACAAGAAGTTATAGAGTTTTATGTATTTCGCATTCTTATCGATCTGATGCATAAAGTACATTAAACTCAACTTGCAATTGTCAGTAAAACCTATCATTTTTGGATCAAGTTTAAGGTATCGGAGAATTTGATTTTGAAGGTTTGAAAGGAATTGCAAGCATTGGATGCTCACCAGAGCCAAACTCAAGCGAGGAGAAGGCCAACTTGAGGCTCTTAATCCAAAGATTCAAAGGAGACCTCATAAACAAGAGAAGTGTTCACTGAGAAAACTAGGTCCTTTTGCATTTGAGGACGATTTCTTTGAGGCATTTCAAATGATGAAAGCCATGGTAGAGGAAATTTACCATGAAAGAGGACAACGAATAAATCCAAAGGTTGAAGATGGTGAATCTTCAGTAAGAGAAGAAGGATTAGTTGAAGGTGGTGGACCTTCAGAACCTTCTTCTCCTTCATCCTTTTCATCTACAAGTGAAGCAAGTGTACATTCCTCCAAGGAAAAGAAACTTAAAAAAACTCATCATTCTTCTGATATGCCTTTATTAAATCTAGATGTAAAGTTTAATTTACCCACTTATGATGGTGAATTAGATGCATAAAAGCTAGATAATTGGGTTACACAGTTAGAAGTCTATTGCAGGATACAAAGGATTGTTGATGATGAAACAAAGATTCAACTTGCAAGTCTCAAATTGGGAGGCACAACTCTCATATGGTGGGAAAGAAAAAATAAAGATGATTTCAAGAAAAATGGTAAAACAATCTCTTCTTGGAATGATTTTATCACTGCATTGAAGAAATAGTTTTATCCATTAGCATACATGCAACAGGAAATGATGAATTGACAAAGTTTAAGGAAAGTTAAGAATCAAAGTGTACAAGAATATACTCAAATATTTCGTAAGAAAGCACTAAATTTGGGTATTCCTTTATATACACAAGAGACACTCCTAAAATATATTGGTGGTTTACATTCTTATCTCAAGCACACTATTCTTATGTTAAATCCTTCTAACTTTGATGAAGTATGTGTACAAGCCATTCACATTGAATCAAGTAAAGGGAATGTTGGTGATAGTGTTTCTACAAATACTTGGCAAAGAAAGGATTCAGGGAAAAACAAAGGGAAAGAGAAAAACACAACCACAACAAGAAAGGATAAGCCTACTTGCAAGCATTGCAAGAAGGTAGGCCATGATGAAGATCATTGTTGGATCTTACATCCTGAGTTGAAGCCAAAGAAGTATGCCAACCAAGGAAGAAAGAAGACCACAACTGCGACAGTTCAAGTGGATCTTGGATCAGACTCCAGTGATGAGACAAATATTGTAGCTATGGGAATCCGAGGTATAAATTCTGTTGCAAGTACTAGCTCTTCTAATTCAGATGTAGTAAATGATGAGTGTAAAAGGAGTGAACTTTTCCACATAAGGGTCATAACAAATAATTTTAAAATTGATACTCTTGTAGACAGTGGATCACAAGCCAATTTAATCAGTGAAGAGGTTGTCGATAATTTGGGACTTGAAACTAAGCCACATCCTAGACCATATCCATTGGGATGGATATGTGGTGATAATAATTTGCAAGTAACCAAGCAATGTAAAATTGAGTTTGCAATCACTTCTAATTATGTTGATGAAATAGAGCTTGATATGGTGCCACTGGACATATGTGGAATTGTCCTGGGAAGCCCATACCTTTATGATAGAAAATCCATATTCTACAAGGAGGAAAATAAATATTGCTTCAAGAAAGACGGGAAATAGTACATTGTTCGTGCTCATCGCATAAAAACTAACAGATCATTTGCAACTACAGGGCAGTTAAAAATAATGGTAAATGCAAGCAAAATTTTAAAACATATGTCTGTAACAAATCAAGAAGTTAGTGATGCTAAACATGAGATGGTTCAGTATGTTTCAAACAATCATGAAGTGTCACAAGAAGTACAACATGAGGTTCATTGCATACTTTGTTTATTTCTCCTGTTCAGAAGGGGAAGCATGTTTTGTCATTCTCATTCGCATACTTAGTATTGTTGTTTAGTTTGCTACTATTCAATGGTGTATGGCTGCTAAATGCGACACAGAATGTAGATGAATGTGCAATAAATGGGATGATACTTTGATAAACAATGCTATCTCAGTTTTTATGTTTGTTGTGATTAGTCAGGTGATCATTGTCCCAACATAAAGGATGGATGATACATGACAAGTGGGGAGGCAGTACCCTCACTTCTTACCTGAGTAAAGTAGACTTTTGGAGTTCCAAAAGCTTCCAAGTGGGGAGGAATGATTAAGGAGGCTCCCCAGGTCCAGAAAATGCTCAAAAATGAAATTTATCGAAATTGAATGAAACCAATTCCATTACGATTGGCTCATCGCATTGATTTCGACCATATATTTACTTTCTCAAATGGACATTGTATGCGAGAGTTAATACACTCTAACCGTTTTCTCAAACAACTAAAAAGTCAATGGGTCAAACTGGCAAAAATTCAATGCTGACGTCAGCATGACATCACCATGTTGACATCATAAAAGTGACATGTGGCATCACAACAAGAGGGTGACTGTGCACAAACAGATCCACTCAGATGATGACTAGTGGCATTTTTTAGGCCAATGAAGAGGTGCCACGTGGCCCATACGTGGGTTGCCACGTGGCACCCTATCATTGGATGGAAATGATTTTTTTTTATGGAGCTCATGGGTCTCGAACGTGTGACCTGGTGGAGGAGCTAATTCTTTGGGAGAGGTCCATTACTAATGCGTCGAGGGAGGAGCTTGTTAACACAAGCCTTTTTAAATTATTTAAAATGATATGTATTGTAGTATGGGGCAGAAGGGGGTCGGGGCATAGCCCGAGCCCACGATTTTGTTGTTGTATGTGACCAAGAGCTTCAACAAAAGGCTCTCCCTCCACCATTCAACAAATAAGGCCATGATTCCAGTGCCTTCTCGCTTGTAGTTCGGGGTTGTGACCTCACCCAAGCACACTTTTTCGGGGGGTTAACTGTATAATGGGCCCGTTTTAAGGGGCGCGATCCCATGTCTATTCACCACATGACCACTATTTAAGGGCTAGGGCCAGCGCACAGCCCAAAGGGCTAGCACTTGGCCACCTAAGAGCCATATGACCTCATTTGAGAGCATGCACCGATCCCTAGGGGCTATTTTTGAATTTTAGTTGCAGAAGTGGGTTTTGATCATATTATATGGTTTTTTAATTGATTTTATGCTTGTAATAGGAGATTTTTGGCCATTTGAAGAGGGATTTGATCCCAAAAAGACTAGGCCAGATATTTAGGGGAAGTTGGGCTTCTCTTGTTGGGCCTAAAAACTATATAAACCAGGATTTTTAAGCTTGATGGGTAACTTTTGGATGCAAGGATATTGAGGAGCAGCTTGTGTAATTTTCCCATTTCTCATGTTTTGAGAGACATTTTGTCATGTTTTGAGAGGAGGTTTGTTGAGGCTTGTATGTATCTGAACAAGGAGGTCTTGTACAACATATCATAAGTCTTTTGTAACAACAAAGATCCAATGTAAAGAGAACTTGAGCATTTGAAGAGCAATAAAGAGGTCCTCCACTTGGAAGCGGGCTCAAAGACATAGCCAAGATTGGTGAAATCTGTTAACAAGTTCTTGTGTCTACTTCTCTTTCTTGTTTGTTGTTATCTTCTCTTAGTTTGCAACATGGTTTATAATGGCTGAACTTTTTAATCATTAATGAGCATCAAGTAAAATTCATTATTATTATTCCACAACAAGTTATAGAGTTTTATGTGTTTCACATTCTTATCGATCCGATGCATAAAGTACATTAAACTCAACTTGCAATTGTCAGTAAAACCTATCATTTTTGGATCACCATGTCCTTTATTTTTCTTCAAAGATATAGATAAAAGTTTCATAAACACATCCTCATGTTCATTTGGGACATAACAATGACAAAGATACTATAAAATGAAGATTAGTTGTCTTCAATTATAATGACATTATTTCTAGAAAACTTAGGTAATCACTTATCAAATCTATTATGAAAATTATGAGGATGACCTTGAATTTCAGACATATCTAAGGCCTTGTATGCATTTGTAACCCATGGTTTCAAATCCATTGGAGTTACTATTGAATAATTAGTGAAAATAGTTCTTATTATAGGAGAATTTGGTTGGAAATTCCTTGTATAAACCTTTGCAGGATCATCGTATCTTCGGAAAGGCCTTTGGTTGGAACTTCCAACTCTTGGGTTCTCTTGTTGTGGAGTCTCCATATGAGTACACTTAAGGTAGGGTTTGGTTTATACTCATCAATAAGGGTTGAAGCATAGAATTGAGATATTCAAGGAGAAAAACTCAATTCTCCCTAGCAATGACAAAAAAATGCTATCGTAAAATCTTGCACCTTAGTGAAAATCCTTCATAAGTTACAAAGACTAGTGAAACATTAGATGTGTTTCCATTGTCACCTAGACAACTACTTCCCTCATTTTAGTGAAGAACAAGTCCAACACAAAGGATGATTTCCTAGTAGCAATTAGGGTTCCTAAGGAATATAGGTCAAGTTCTATGTCATCTATGCAACTACCTAATTTACCACCAGTTTAATATGATAGATAAGTTATGGACAGACGGTTACTCAAAGTAAATTCTAGATTTATGGTTTGTTCACTTTAGGGTTGTTTTAGAGGGTTTATCAAGTGATTATATAATAAAAAATTATCCCCAAATAACTCAAATAGGTAAATTACTAAGTTACATTGTTGTAAAACTTTCATAAAAGATAAGAAATTACAAAGTAAACAAGTTATAACAATAGTGTATTTCAACCACTTAAGTATATTATAAACAAGCAAAATTTAGGGATAAAAAATGAATAAAACTGGGGTTTCAATTAACTTGTAATTTTAAAAATTGAAGAGCATATAATAGCCAAAAAAACATCAAGATGTCTATCCCTAAGAATGCTACAATATAAACTAGCTAGGCCAATTTTCAATTAAAGATGATTTTTAGGTCCGCAAGAAAAACCCTGTATGTCTAGGGTTTTGATGGTTGAAAATTACATATAAGTTTTTAAAACCCTATAGTTACCCTAAAACAAAAGCAAAGTTTGGAACTTGAGTTTAAGATTGACTCGATGAGAAAAGACTAGTTCCTAGTAATTGTTTTTGGCAGATGGGGCCAAGTAAGTATTCTTTTGACAAGGTGTAAGTGAAACTAGGATCATAGTTAGGGTTTTCCACTACAAACCTTAGAAAATCCACCTTGGATGTACCGAACTCCCTTTTTGGGGCACGTTAATGCTAAATTGACTAACATGTCAATTCAAATGTGGAAAAAATACATGCAACATGACAAACATGCATACTACTATCATTAATTCATAAAAACATGAATGTGAAAGGTTTAAACATGCACACCATTAATTAGACACACATTTTGAAATTCATACATACAACATACATAGTAAAATCAATGTTATGTCATAGCATTAAAACTGTAAATGAAATAATGATCAAAACACTTATATTTTAAAACATTTTACACAACTAGATGTAGACAAAGATTGTTCCTCCAATCGTAGGCTATTTTGCACCGGTTCTCTCTAAAGAAAGCCACCCCCGAGTTGGGGCTATGAGTCCATACAAACAAACATGCTCCCGTGGGTGTCTATGGTCCACTGTAATGAATCAAATGATCCAGGTGGATCTTAATGGTCATCCACCTTTTCCATTAAATCAACATTTTTGAGCTTGTGGTTTTGATAAAGCATGATATTCACCCTTTTGATGTTGTCATTAAGGGGGAATGTAATGTAATTCCATCTCCATTTGTTAATTACAACCATCATGTAATGATTTCTTAGTGGAATTATGTACATGCCTATAACGTTAATTCACTATATCCCATGAGAACTCCATAGTTAAGCATGCTTGGGTGAGAGTAGTACTAGGATGGGTGACCTCCCGAGAAGTCCTAGTGTTTTACATGACTATAACATTTTGTAAACTTAGACCAATTTATCCCACATCCATCATGGGAATTATTCTCCTCTCACTCTCTCATATATAATTGAGGTGAAGGAGGTCCTTTGAGAAATCAATGGAGTATGATGCAATGCTTGGTGTGATTGAGTGTAGCTGACATATCTTTCTCTTCAGAGATAATATACCACCAATATAGTTAGTTTGTGTTCTACAATATTATGTTATTTTATTCGTTAATATAAGTTAGGTTTCACTATATTTATGTGTTCTCTGCTATAGTTTTGTTCATATATCATTTCCTTCTCAACATGATCTGGATCATTGGTATCCAAGTAGTCATCTACTTGTTATTTATCGATGCATGTCCCCGATGAGGTCATGATATAAAGAATTGGGTCTTGAGATAGTTTCGCTTGGGGACGACCGATCTTGCTATCCAAAGCAAACTCCCATGGTGGAAGAAAAGAGATTTGACATAGTAGAATATCCTTTCAAGATGTTGCTCGAGGAGTCCCTTGCATGGCATAGGAACAAGATGATGGACAACTTTGCTCAAATCCTTCAACAACTATCGATGGAAGCCAAGGCATCTTCGACTAGCAGCCATTTCGGAGGTACGTTGCCCTTCAAGGTACAAGTTAATTTTTATATCCCCTTATTTGAAGGCCAACTATATGTAGATGCTATATAGAAATTGTTTAATTTATTAGAAGATGATTACTCTATCCAAAACATTTCCAGTGGAAAAAAGATCACCTTCACACTTCTTAATCCATTCCCCATGTAAAATCTTAGTGGTAAGGTTATTGGGAGAGGCACACCGTGGATGAATCTACACCATAAGGGAGAGAACCCACCTAGGAATTCTTTGTGGACACCCTTAAGGAGGAATTCTACCCTCTTGGAAGCTATAATGAACAATATATGATGTGGAAAAATCTACGTCATGAGAGAGACCAGAAAGTGCCAGAGTATACCAACTTATTCCATACACTATGTTCAAATCTGGGTATTCAATATTTAGAGATACACCTAATTATAAAGTATTGCAATGGATTACACATGTACATTCAAGAAGAGATGGATTTCTTGGACATATTCTCATTGGGAGACTCTTATTGATATGTTGTAAAAATCAAGAAAAAATTTAAGCAACGAAATAAACGGGAGTTTGGGTCTACGAATTTGCAACAACAAAAGTATGGTAAAGGCAACCCTAACTCACAAAACAAGGGACAAAGCAAGGAAATACAACCTCAAGAAAACTGGTCCAAGCCGCAGGGAAAGAAGGCTAATGGGAAGATGAAGAACTAAGACACTAGAAAATGGTGTGAGTTCCATAAAGACCCTGACATAACGTTGATGAATGTCACTTGAAACAATCATTGTTGTTCAAGATTAAATAAAATGAGTCATACCTTGAATCAAACTCTAATTCAGAATAGAGAAAGTAGATCATTGATGCATAACCTAGTGATACCATCACAACTACAAAGATTCAACCATACGAGTCATAGGAGCTTGAGGAGGGGGAGTGTTTCTTTCATTCACATATGTGGGTGAAGGAGACCCCACTACATTTAATTGTTGACATCAGGAGCCAAAAGAACTTGATCTCAGATAAGGTCGTCAAGAGATTGAAGTTGCTGACAATGCCACACCCCCAACTATGCAACATCGGACGGTTGAGTCGGGGACAATACATCTACGTCAACCACCAATGTCACCTATATTATGACATCAAGCCATTCAAAGTATGGAAGAATGAAAACATATTTTCACACTACTCCAATGAGTTGATGATTGATACATAGATGATGATCATTATGATACAATGAATTAGTGGAATACACTCATATATAGGACATAACATTCCATAATAGTAGAATGCATGCATTCATAATAGCATAATAGTGATGATCTAAAATAGAAAGTCTAAAATAGAACTAGTTAGCTAACTCCCACTGAACTAGTGTGCCGAAAATAGAAATTTCTCCAACACCTCCTTGAACATCACTATGGAGTAAAAAGTGAGTCCCGACTACTAGGCCATATTAGGTACTCATGTACAATGCAACTAATGAACATTTAATAAAAATGAGGAAAGAGGAAAAACCACGTGGGAACAAAACTCCCCCTCAAAAGACAATGCATCAAAAGAAGAAAATGGCAGCTGCTATGCCACTGTGTTCTTCACTGTAAGATGATCTCGTAAAGTCTAAAACTTCTGCTCACTGAAAACATTCGTGAAGATGTAGAAATATTTATGGATATGATGAAGTCCTTTGGAAACCTGTCGGGCCTTGTACCTCTTTATCCTGTGGACCCATCTGCACTTGAAAATATTCCTTTCTGGTGGAAGTGGAACCAGATGCCAAGTCTGATTCTTTAGGAGTGAGTCATACACCTTCTGCATGGTTGCTTGCCATAATTAATTTTCCACAACCTTATTGTAGGTCCGCAGATCAATATATTGAACCATATAGCAATGCATGAGCATCACATGTTTTGAAGCTGAAATTACATGAGAAGGCTCCTCATGCTTAGATCGAGTCCTCCTTGAATCCAATGGATTCCCTGCAAGGATACCTACTACCTGAAGTGTGAATTTTGCCTTCTTGGGCATCTGCTGAATCTTCAGTGTCAACTTCTTATCTGGTTGTACTTCCTGCTTATTTCCATGTACAAAATCTGAGTGTATAGAATCATCTCTGATGTGTGAAATTGATAGAAGCACAAGAGTATATGCATGTTGCACTAGAGGTGCATGCAAAGTACTCTCCTTATGTGTAAGTAGAAAAGAGGAGTCGTCGTCAAAAAACTTAGTGAATTTATACAACCTTGACTTGTGATCCACCTCACCAATTGCAATGATGGAATTTTCGTGCATGTCAATTACTGAAACTAAATATTATGTAAATTCAACCTTTTTACCTTTCTGAGTGATCTGATAAATTGAGAGCAGATTCATAGAAAGATTTGGAACATGTAAAAATTTCTCAAAACTACCATTATGGAGTTCCAATCTCTCCTCTCCTACTATTGCTACTGGAGTATCATCCCCCATGAGAATAGGGGTCTTGAGCATGGAATCAAAGAAGATAAAACTTCCTCTTTTGCTGCCATATGATGGGATGCACGAGAATCTATAATCCATGAATTAGATGAGGAATTAATTACAACAAGAGCATGATGATTAACTTTCTTAGGAGCAAGATCTTCTTCCTTCTGCTTCTTGACTCCCTTTGGAATGAAGTTTCCAAGGTTGTTCTGCTGAAGTGCCTTTGCCATAAGATCGATATGTTTCTTCATGCATGTGTATTCTTCACGATTCAGTTTATTGCAGTAAGTGCACTGCTTTCCCTTCTTCTTCTTCTTGGAATCTGAAGAGTATTTGGAACCTGAAGATTCATTAAAGGGTTTCAAATATCTCTCCTTATCATTTTGTTTCTCCTTCCTGTTCTCTTTGGATGATCCTTTTCCATCATGCATTGTGAGTGCATGTGATTTGGGATCCTTGATTAGGCCCATGCGAATGAGTTTTTCCTGCTCATGTGTGAGAGAATCAATGAATTTATCCATGGTAGGAATCTTCCAATTTGTTCCCATGAGATACCTTCCTGAATGGAAAGTCAAAACATAAACAACATATTCTAGGCCTAACTTGGCCACGATTATTAGAATAAGTTGGTCCACTTGTTTAGACTTATCAATACCACAAGATGCTAAGTTCAATATCAAATATTTAAACTTAGTAAAGAAATCTTGTATATTATCAAAACTTTTAGGATCCAAAGTATTCATCTCTACCTCAAGCATATGACCTCTTGTCTCATCCTGTTTTCCAAACAATCTTTCCAAGGTGGTCAAGATCTCATTTGGAGTCTTGCATGTGGTAACATGAAACCATAGATCAATTGAAATCAATTCAAGAAGAAGTCATGTGGCTTCATCCTTTCGGTTCTCCCATCTCATCTTCTCAATTGCTAATGTAGGTTCTGTTTCTGTCCCCATCGTCAAGTTGTACAATCCTTTCCTTCTGAGTTGGAATTCTTCCTTGAGATTCCAATCAAAATAATTGTATGGTGTGAGGATTACCACCAATTTTGATTGTATAATAGGTGCCATATCCATCTCTCCCATTGTTTTTGAGAACCCCTAAAAATTTGCTCTCAATTTGCAAGTAAAAAACTAAGAAATCATTGCAGAAAGGACACTTGAAGTGAAAATTCGTATCAGTTTCAGGAGATGATATTTTGACTTACTTTCTGAGAAAACTATGAGGAATTTTACCAAACGGTTGAAAATCCACTTGAAGAATGGGTCTATTTACTTCTCACGTGAACCGTTTCCTCAAAAAGTTAATATCTTGGAAGAAATCATTGCATAAAGGTACGACCACAAATTCATATCAGTTTCAGGAGGCGATCTTTTGGCTTACTTTCTGAGCAAATGATGAAGAATTTTGGCAAACCGTTGAAAACACAATTGCATAATGGGTCAATTTATTATTAAGTTGAGTCGTTTCCTCAAAAGATTAATATTTTGGGAGAAATCACTGCATAAATGTATGACCATGGATTTTGCTCGCCGAAACTCCAATTTTCCTTATTCTTTGGCTTGTATATCTTGCTCCAAGTAGTGTAGCTATGATAACATATCAATGTTTCATAAAAACTTTCACAGGAGATCTAGATAAATCAAGTACAGACAAATCTTATCAAGAAAGGAAGAGATATTCAATATGGAAGAATGAGAAAATATATTCACACTACTCCAATGAGCTGATGATAAATATGATACAATGAATGAGTAGAATACACTCATATATAGGACATAACATTCCATAATATTAGAATGCATGCATCCATAATATAATAATAATGATGATCTAAAATAGAAAGTCTAAAATAGAACTAGTCAATTACCTCCCACTGAACTAGTGTGCCGAAAATAGAAATTTCTCCAACACAAAGATCATGTATTATGTGATGTTTCCCCACCTGAATTCTATGATATTCTTTTAGGAAAACCATATATGTGGAAATGTCACACTATTTATGAGGCTCGACCCCATAATGTCATTTTTACTCTATGGGGTCAGCTCTAAAGGATACTAGAGGTAGTTATGACTACTGCCATTTCATTGATCTCAACAAAACAATGCTGCAATGTAATCTCTCAGACCCCAAAGTTTTCCCTCTTCATGATCTGGTCAGAAGGTGAACAAAATATCATTGCGACCACCATAGCCTTGGTCCAATACCTTTTTATACAACATAAGAAAGTCGACAATATTATAGAGGAGCACAAATATATTTTTTCTTCACCTACGAGGGTGCCTCGACACTTCCAAGTCAAGAATACCATTGACTTGGTGCCTGGTTCTCCCTTACACAATGGTCCAATATATAGGCACTCCCTTTCGGAGAATGAGGAAATGAAGCATTAAATTTATGAGCTCATGCAAAAGGGACACATTCACCCGAGATCCTCACCTTGTGGGAGCCCAATTTTGTTGGTGCAGAAGAAGGTTCCATATGTTTAGCATAGCTATAACAAATCTCTTCACAACTCTATTGGCCATGACCCTTTTTTAGGTGTGCTTGGGGATCAGCCATTATCCCCCATTGATATAGCTCCTCCTATTGCATCTTCACTGACAGATTCCCCCCACACTCAGGTTGAGGTAGATCGTGTAACCAAATTTGTTGAATGGATCCAACACCTCCAACATTAGGTTCATGACATCCTTCAAAATGCTAATGCCTAGTACAAGTAGGAAAACTACTTCGCCAAGGAAAGAAACCCACCAAGGTTCAAGTTCAACAAAAAATTTCCCATCTCCTAAGGGAACTAGACACAATGGGGACCATTTCTTCCTAAGGGGGGAGGATTGATCCAGGTGGATCTTGGTGTCCATCCACCTTTTCCACTAAATCAAAATTTTCGAGCCTATATTTTTTATAAACCATGATATTCACCCTTTTGATGTTGTCATTAAGGGGGAATGTAATGTAATTCCATCCCCATTTGTTAATTATAGACATCATGTAGTGATTTTCCAATGGTATTATGTAGATTCCCACAATGTTAATGCACCGGATTCCATCAAAACTTCACAATTAAGCACACTTGGGATAGAGTAGTACTAGGATGGGTGACCTCCTCAGAAGTCCTAGAAATTATTCTCCTCTCACTCTCTCATATATAATCGAGGTGAAGGAGGTGCTTTGAGAAGGAAATAGAGTGTGATGTAATGCTTGTTTCGATTGAGTGTAGTTGATATCTCTTTCTCATCAGAGATAAGCTACCACCAATCTAGCTAGTTTGTCTTCTACAATATTATGTTATTTTATTAATTAATAGAAGTTGTATTTTATTCATTAATAGAAGTTGGGTTTCACTGTATTTATGTGTTCTCTACTATAGTTTTGTCTGTATCTCATTTCATTCTCAACATAATCTAGATCATCAAAACTCACTAAAAACACAACGACACAACCCTTAGAACAATTTCAACTACCCAACTCTCTTCCACATCAGTTTACACAACCCAAGGGATGAAATTTCATTCTCTACACAACAATCCCTCATACAATTTCCATCTCCTCTAGGGATCCAACACAAACCAACCAAGAATCTCTCTACTGAGGGCTCCAAGAAATCCAGTTGCAATAAGAGTGCTCACAACAACCTTTACACAGGAGATTCACATCATTTCTCACAAAAAATAACTCACATGCATAACAACCTCATTCACAACATAATTACTAGCTTCAACAGGTTGTCTTCCATACCCACTATGGCTGGTCAGTATTTTATAACACTTAGCTATGTGTTTCCTCACCTCTTGCTAATTGTAAAAATGGTTCTTCCTTCCTACTTGAATTTATTCTTCTCCCATGTTTTCTCGACTCTTACTCTAACCCCCAAGGATGAATACACTCAACCCATGTTGTCATAACTGAATGGGATGACTTCCTCACCTAACCTCTTACATGAATTCTGTAATGTCCCTATCCGAGTGAGGACTTCAGAGAGGAGGGCTTAGTAGTCTAAACACCCCCTTTAGACTATAGCTAGGAAGAAACATGGGAAAATGTTCATTTGATGTCATTTCAATAGGGAAATGTTATAATTTGAAAGTGACATTAAGTGACTAAGTGGAAAAAGGTAATTAAGCGCTTAAGTGAATATTAAATAAAAAAACTTAGGAAAACACGCTTAAGTGAAAATTCAATGAAGAATTAGGGTTTTCGTGGATATAATGAGAGGAAAAGTGACCCAATGGCTCATTATTGATGTTTTGAGAATTGAAACCAGAGCACTGAGGAGAAACCCATATTCGGGTGAATTTGAGGATACTTGTCGATTCCAGGAGGAAGACACCGAGGGATTTGATTCAGTGTTGAGAGACACACCCTAGCCAGTTAGGGAGACCACACAGGTTTTCCATTGCTCTCATTACATATCTACAATCATATTGAGAATGGAGATCATAGATCCAACTGCAACAATCAGATTCCAATGCGAGTTCTAGAGGAGACATCAAAGGTATATTGGGTCGCTCTTCCTGAGGAGGCCTAGCGAACCTAAACCCTCAGAACCCATTTGAGATTAGGGGAAGGCGCTTCATTTGAGACATCCAAAACATTTTTTTTATCCTTCTATCCATCGGGGCATCACATTTAGTCAGTGGAGTTGTAGCGGGTTTGATAGACATAGGAGAGATCACAGATTCTCAAGTCTACTCATCCAGAGGGATAACAAGACAAATTCCTTTTGACCCATTGGAGAGGGAGGCATGGCACTCCATTCGAGATAGGTTCCATCATATTATGATGGTGGAATATACTTGGGAGACTCTTTCAGTGTTAGCGATCATGAGGGCATTCCCAACAGTTGGAAAGATTACTTTCGGCAGTGACAGAGAGATCTAGGAGCCTAGAAACAACAAATCCATCTAGGGAGAGTCTTCTAGGGAAGAAGGAGACTTCATTGGGACAGATCTCATCAGATTTGGAGGAGTCTTTCTCGTGCATGCATCATATTAATCTTCTGACAATAGATCCAACGCTTCATGCAGTAGTAAACCCACTTATGTCACAAATCGAGCTTGCATGTCAATGATCTAGCGACGCATGCTAGTTCTAGGTATTGTTCCATGATTTTACTAGTATTCTAGTATAGATCTAGTCATTTGAAGGTCTAACTGAAGATTGGTTTGGTTATTTTTACATGCATGTAGTTTGTGTGTGAATTTTTGTACATGCATGTCATTATTGTAATTGCTTGACTATTCAATATATATTAAACAAGTTGTCCCACCTGAAACCACATGCAAAATCACCACGCATATTAAATTCAAGTTATCAAACATAGTTCAAAACCTAAATAACCCATTAAACCACCCAAAGAGTATCATATCTGTGACAGATAGTGTCAGTAGAGAGTTAATATCCAGATATGCGGATTTGGGATATTACAAGTGGTATCAGAGCTTTAGTCTTGCCATCCCGTGACTAAAGTTTCCATGATTTTAGTAGAGAACCCAGGGGGCCGTGAGCATATAGGTGACAAATTTTTCACTTAAAACAAGCACAAAGAGAGGAGAGGACCAATATCATATTATTCCCCCTTTCCTGACAGTTCATAGGAAGAGGAAGAGGCACAATGAGAATAAGAAAGAAGGGTAGAGCATGAGGTAGAGAGGAGGATGGGAGACAAATATGAAAGGCTAGAAGGTAGTGGCAAAGCACCCATGGACCTAGAAGCAACCTTCATGCAAGTTCTTAACAGTTTGGTGATCAGGCAGTAGGCCATGAATCTGTCTTTGGCACAGATGGCAGATAGATTGGCTATAGGAAACATTCTAGGAGAAAATTTCCTCCATGCGGCACATGGAAACTCAGGGGTAGCTAGTAGACCCCATTCACCTACTCGCACCTACACATCATCGAGTAGGATTCCCATGCCACTATTCCCTAGATTTTAGAGGGAAATTCCAATAACAACACAACAACCAATAGCACAAAGACCGACCACACAGGTAGAGGATATTGAGGATTACAAGAGAGAGTATGCAGCCCTAGGGCCAAAGTTCCATAATGACATGACTTTAGTAGAGTATTGCGGACTTAGACTCAGGAAACGTCTTAGAGATCCTTAGAGGGGAGGACATTAACAACAACAAGGACATAACATAGAGTACATTCGGAAAGTATGGAAACTCACTATACCCTCTTTCGATGGATCATCCAAATGTACTGCCAGAGCTTAGGTACAGAAACTCAACACGTACAACAAGCTCAACCAAATGATAGAAAATAAAGCCATCAGTTTCACTATTTTTCATTTGGAGGGAGAGGCCCATGAGTGGTGGCACCATAGACTAGTGACATTGGGTCACAGTCACATCACCTCATACATGGATTTCACAAAGATACTTATGGACATGTTTGACAGGAGGGATCTAGAAATCCATTTCAGGGACTTAACCCCATTGAGACAAACTGGTACACCTGATGCATTTATCACAGAATTTCAGAGAATATCTATGACAGTGACAAACATTTCAGAGCCTAGACTGATCATGTTTTTTATAGAGGGTCTCACAGAACCCTTGAGAGGATGGGTGACGGACTACAGACCTCCACACTACAATATTCCATCCTACACACTAGAGATCTAGAAGACTCGGTGCCAAAAACCAAAACTTTTTCCAAACCCTTTGTTCCACAGAAGGATCTGGATAGGAAACCATTCCAGAGAGAGTGGAAGGGTAAGGATAAGTTGGATGATGATACACAATGCGAGCTTATGAGGAAGAAGCTATGCTTCAACTGCAGAGATCCATGGGTCCCTGACCACAAGTGCATGGGCAAGGGACAAATCCACTACATTGAGGTTGCAACAGACAATGATGAGGAGGAATAGGGCAGTCATGCACAAGACATTGAGTCCACTAGCTCAAAGGAGGAGCCATTGCATGAGGAGGAACAACCTCCAAGGAGACCACTGACATTGGTAGGGGCACAACCACCAGTAGAGACACAACCTCACGAGAAGGATAAGACATGAGCACCAGTGAAGGGAGGAGTCATAGAGACCCCTTATGGAGTACCTAGGTATGTCACACTCATGATAAGAGGGACTATTCAGGGAAAATGCACCATTTCCTTGATAGATGGTGGGGCAACACAAAATTTCATTGACACTACACTGGTAGGTAGGAGAGCACTGCAAACCAAGGAGTTTGAGTATTTTTATGTTGCAATATCTTATGGTCACACAATAGAGTGTTTGGATCGAGTTCCAGACTTAGAGGTACATCTAGGAAACTACATAGTGAAGGATACATTCTATGTGGTTGACCATTCTGACACAGATGTGGTATTAGGAGTCCAATGGTTGATCACCTTGGGAAATATTTCTACCAATTACCAAATACTTGAGATGGGATTCAGAGGCACTAAGGGGAATAATATTGTACTGAGGGGTATGTCGATAGGGGCACCTAGGATAGTGTCAGCAAAGAGGATGGATAGGATCTTCATACATGGGGGAGTATCATATGTAATAGATTGTGTGATCACCATGCATAAGGATTCAGATAGTCTCCAGCAATATCAGACAAATATCAACTCTTTGTTGAGTTAGCATGATGAGGTTTTTGGTCCGATGCCGCAAGGGAGACCCCCAGACAGAGGGTTTGAGCACACCATCGAGATGAAGGTAGTCATGGGCACATGCACAATACTAGCATTTCCCAATTTCACACTACCATTTGTTTTGGAGTGTGATGCATCATGAGAGGGGATCAGAGCAGTGCTGATGTAGGGGGGACACCCCATTGTATTTGAGAGCATGAAGCTCAACCAACTAGAGAGGTTGTATCTGATTTATGACAAGGATATGCTAGAAATAATGCATTCTTTGACCAAATTCCAACAGTACTTGGTGGGAAACAAATTTGTGGTCAAGATAGACCATAATAGCTTGAAGTATTTCCTTGAGAAAAATAATCTCAACGAAAGGAAGTAGAAGTGGGTGACAAAGGTACATGACTTTGATTTTGACATAGAGTATGTCAAGGGAAATAAAAAAATTGTGGCGGATGAACTATCCAGAAGACCAACGACTTGTTTCTTGATGGAGATCTCAACAGATTGTAAATTACACTTGTTAGTAGAGTATTCCAAGAATAAATTCACATATGATTTATTGGACGGACATGTACAGGACGACAAGTACAAAGTCATATATGAAGTCATATTCTATAAAGAACTATTCTACCTTGTGTTCGGATCTAATCTCAAAAAGAATATCTTGGAGGCAATACATGACTCACCTTTAGCATGCCATCAGGGCTTCTTCAAGACATACAGGTAGGTCATGGAGAGATTCTCTTGGAAGGGTCTCAAGAAGGATGTGATGAGACATATCAACGAGTGTGTGACTTGTTAACAAAACAATTCAGAGCAGACACTCTTAGCAAGGTTGCTCCAACCACTCCCTATTCCGAAGAAGAAATGGGGAAGTATATCCATGGACTTCATTACAATCCTACATAAGGCTCAACGTAAGGACTGCATATTTGTAGTGGTCGACAGATTGACCAAATTTGTGCACTTTTTCATGATTCCTACAGACTACATCGCAGTGCAGGTGGCAGAGTTTTTCTTCAGAGAGATCTTCAAAATTCACGGGTTGAAAAATATTATAGTCAGTGACAAAGACAGTTGGTTTATCAACACATTTTGGCAGGAGTTATTTAGATTGGTTGGTATAGAGTTGACACCCAACACCAATTACCACCCCCAGACTGATGGGAAAACTGAGATAGTCAACACATGGATAGAGGGATACTTGAGGAACTATGTGAGAAGACAATAGAAAGCGTGGGTAAGGTGGTTACATCTTGGAGAGAACTGTTACAACACAACCTTCCACATGTCCATAGGTATGACCCCATTTAGAGAATTATATGGATATGATGCTCCCACTTTGATTGATTTGGTTTTTGGAGACAAAAGGGATCCCGAGGCCAAATAATGGATAGCATAGAGTCATGATATTCTCAAGGTATTAAAGGAGAATATATAGGTGGTGCAGAATCAACAGAAGGTGAATGCAGACAGACACATGATAGAGTGTATCTTTGAGGTTGGGGATCTAGTATTCCTGAGGATACAACCATACATACAATCATATTTGAAGAAGAGTGGGGAATGGAAGCTTGAACCCAGATTCTATGGACCATACATGGTCATACATAGGGTAGGTGAAGTGGCCTATGAGTTAGAACTACCATATGGAAGCCAAATTCACAACGTGTTCCACATTTCTTTCCTCAAGAAAGCGATGGGACAATTCATTAACACTTCCGAGGAGCTACCTCATTTGGATGAGGAGGGACAACTAAAGTTGGTTCTAAAGGAGATATTGGAGTTCAGAGAGAGGAAATTGAGGATTTGGGTCATTAGAGAGTGTTTGTTTAGATGGGGGGGACTTCTAGTAGAGGATGCTACTTGGGAGAGTGATCAGATTTTGCAACATCCTGGATTGATGTTGCTTGAGGAAAAGAAATCTTGGGAAGGGAGGATTGTAATGTCCCTTTTCAAGTGAGGACTCCATAGAGGAGGGATTAGTATTATAAACATCCCCTTTAGACTTTATCCAAGAACAAACAGGGGAACATGTTCATTTGATGTCATTTTAATAGGGAAATGTTATAATTTGAAAGTGAAATTAAATGACTAAGTGGAAAAAGGTAACTAAGTGATTAAGTGAATATTAAATTAGAAAACTTAGGAAAAAGCGCTTAAATGAATTAGGGTTTTAGTGGATATAAGGAGAGGAAAAACAACCTAATGGCTCATTATTGATGATTTGAGAATTGAAACCAGAGCTCTAAGGAGAAACCCAGATTCAGGCGAATTTGAGAAGAGTTATGGATTCCAAGAGGAAGACACCAAGGGATTGGATTCAATGTTGAGAGACACACCCTAGCTAGTTTTTGAGACCACATAGGTTTTCTATTTCTTTCATTATAGATCTACAATCATATTGAGCGTGGAGATCAAAGATCCAGCTCCAACAGTTAGATTCCAGCGTGAGTTCTATAAGAGATATCAGAGGTATAATGGGTTTCTCTTCTTGAGGAGGCCTAGCGAAACTAAACCCTCATAGCCCATTTGATATCAGGGGAAGGTGCTTCAGTTGAGCCATTCAACACATTTTCCCAATCCTTCTAGCCATTAAGGCATCACATTTAGTCACTGGAGTTGCAACGGGTTTGACAGACATAAGAGAGATCAAATATTCTCAGGTCTACTCATCTAGAGGGCTAGAGAACCACATTCCTTCCGAACCATTGGAGAGGGAGGCAGGGTGATCCATTCGATAAAGTTTCAATCAGATTATTACGATGGATTCTACTTGGGATACTCTTTCATTGTTAGCGAGTGTGAGGGAATTCCCAACAGTTGGACACATTACTTCTGGCAGTGATAGAGAGATCCAGGAGCCTAACAAAATCAGAGCCATCCAGGGCGAGTATTATATGGAAGAAGGCAACTTCATTGGGACATATCTCATCATATTCATAGGATTCTTTCTCATGCATGCATTAGATTCATCTTCTGGGAGAAGATCCAGTATCACATGCAGTAGTAAACCCATGCATGTCACAGATTAGGATTGCATGTCAATGATCTTGTGATGCATGTTAGTTCTAGGTATTGTTCCATGATTTTACTAGTATTCGAGTATATATATATATATATATATATATATATATATATATAGTCATTTTCAGGTTTGACTGAAGATTGGTTTGGTTATTTTTACATGCATGCATTCTGTGTGTGAAGTTTTGTACATGCATGTCATTATTGTAATTGCTTGACTATTCAATATATCTTAAACAAGTTGTTCCACTTGAAACCACATGCAAAATCACCACTCATGTTAAATTCAAGTTAACAAACGCAGTTAGAAACATAAATAACCCATTTAAACACCCAAAGAGTACCATATATGCATCATACATGGTGAGTAGAGAGTTAATATCCAGATCTACGGATTTGGGATGTTACAAATTCAATGATTGAGTGTTTAACAAGTCATAGGGATAAATGGATAAATGAAAAATTGATTGATGAATATGTCTTAAGAGTTAATACATATGGAAACCCCTCAAAACCCCCATTAACTCCCCTCTCTTGTGGAATCATATTCCCCCATTAATCTAGTGCTTACCCGTCTACAACCAACGATGTATTTCATTTTTTTTTTCAATGTACAATGCTTATATATTACAATGCTTGCCCCCAACAATTCATAATATTTACAAATATGCAATGCTACATTGGGGATCAAAACTAGGGTGTATCAATCCCCTCCCCCTATAATTTTCAATGTTCTTAGTGCACATCACCATATAGGTGTACATGTACATACATACAAAATATTACATCACAATACTTGATACTTTCACAATTTAATGACTCTTGCAAAAATTCCGACCAACAATCTCTCATTCGACTTAGCCTTCACAACCCAAGGAATTGTACCCCCTTCTCTACACCACAATTCCTCAAGATATCCTACTTTCATTCTAGGGATCTAACATCTAGGCCAGACAATAAGTCTTAAATTTGTGGCTCCAACAACTCCAACTGCACCAAAATGGAGTCTCTATTCACATATGTACAAATGTACATTTAGATTCCCTCAGAATATGAAAGAAGATGTGGGAACTCTTCCTGCATGGACTCCTTGTGCTCCTAAGTGGTGTCTTTAGGATTGTAGTAGGTCCATTGGACCTTTACCAGGCTAATGGATCAGTTCCTTAGCACTTTGATTTTTCGGTCCAGGATGCATACTGACTCCACTTGAAAGTCCCCTTCATGCTTCACCTAGATCACAATTCAATCAATCACGTGGTTAGTATTAGGAACACACGTCTTTAATAAATACACATGAAACACATTATAAACTCTGATGGATGCAGGAAATGCAAGTATGTATGCAACAAGGCCTATCCTCTATAGGACTCCAAATGGCCCACACTATATCATTGCCAACTTTTGGAAACTTCTTAATTTCACTCAGATCCTTTTTTACTTTACTTTGAAAAACACATGCTCACCCACTCTAAATTCCTTGTGTTCTCTTTTCTTGTTTGCGTAGATCTTCTTCCTATCCCACGAAGTCTTTCAATTCTTCTTTGTATTTATCATCTATTCTTCCATTTCTCTTAGAAATTCTAACTCAATAACTACTCTATTTGTTGGGCTATCCTAGTTTATTATTGTGTTGTATGTTATTCCATATAAGGCTTCAAATGGGCTCATCTTTAGCGATGCCTGATACCCATTTTTATAAGCAACCTCAACCAAATGAAGATAATCTTCTCACTTGGAAGGTTTATCCATTACATACATTCTTAACATATTTTCAATTATTTGTCTTGTCCTCTCTATCTTCCCATCTGATCTGGGATGATACATTGTGTTGAAATTAAGATTTGTCCCAAATCCTTTGAACAAACCTTTCCAAAAATTGGAAGTGAACTTTGTATCTCTGTCAAATATAATTTCCTTAGGCACACCATGTAACATGTAAATTTACTTCATATAAATATCTGCAATGTTGGTTTCCTTGTGAGTCATCTTGACTGGTATAAAATGTGTGGTCCTCACAAGATTTTCCACCACTACCATGATAAAGTTATGTTGCTTTGTTGTTATGGGAAACTTAGTAATGAAATATATGGTAACAATTTCTCATTTCCACGAGTCTAAAATGGGTTATGGCTGTAGCAATCCTGCTGGATGTTTTTTCTAAACCTTTTCCTTTTGGAATTCCATGCATATAACAATAAAATCAACTACATTTTTATTCATATCAGGAACAAAGTGTTTTCCTCTTACAATCACAATTATTTTCTAATACCCTAAATGTCCAAGGTATGGCACATTGTGCATCTCTTTTAAAAATAAACTTCTCAACTCTTGATAATTAGGAACATAAACTCTATTCCTTTACAAGACAATTTCATCATCTTCCATATCATAATATTTATATTTATGTTGTACATTATCTCATTGTAAACTTGATTTAACTTGTGCATAATGTTGGTCTATTGTTATAGCTTCTAAAATTCTTCTTTTCAAATATGAGTTGTACACAATAATGGCTATATCATGCATTTCATGCACCCTTCTGCACTTTATTCTCTTTCCCCTTAATGTTCTTGATGTCAAAGTCATATTTGTTGAGAAATTCCATCCATCAAGTTTTTCTAACATTCAATGTTGGTTATCCAAACAAATATTTCAGACCACTATGTTTTTTCCTCAACTTAATTTTTATGCCCATGAGATAATGTATCCACATTTTTAGTGCATGAACAATTGTTTCCAACTCCAAGTCATGTGTGGCATAGTTCCTCTCATGCTCCTTCAACTTTCTTGACTCATATAAAATTACATGCCCATTTTGGGTAAGGAATCCACCAATTCCTTCTTTGCATGCATCTGTGCACACAACAAAATCCTCATTTGGATGCGCAATATTTAAAACAATGCATTGGTTAATAATTCCTTCAAGTGCTGAAATCTCTCTTCATGCTTGGTAGTTCACTCAAATTTTATTCCTTTCTTTTGTAATGAAGTAATTGGATGTGAAATCTTGGAGAAACTTGCAATGAATCTCCTGTAATAACCACCTAGACCCATAAATGATCTAACCTTTGAAATATTCTTTGGTGCTAGCCAACTTGTGATTGATTTAATCTTTTCGGGATCCACTGCTATGCCTTCCTATGAGATAAGTGGTGCAAATAATGGATCTACTTTTGATAATGTGTTCTCTCAATACTTGTAGCACCATCCACAAATTCTACTCATGGTTCTCCTCTATCTTGGAGTAGATAAAAATATCTTCCAAGAAGACAATACAAAATTTGTCCATGTAATCGTTGAACAATCCATTCATTATAAACATAAAAATAGGAGGTGCATTTTTCAACCAAAATGGATCCACCACAAACCCATAATGACCATACCTTTTCTGAAAGGTTGTCTTGCTAGTATATCATTCTTTTATTCTTACTTGATGATAACCTGATCTTAAGTCAATCTTGGAAAACATATTTTCTCCCTTCAACAGATCAAAAATACCATCAATGTTTGGCAAATGATACTTTTTCTTTATAGTAACCTTGTTCAATTCTCTCAATTCAATACACAACCTCAGAGTTCCATCCTTTTTCTTCACAAAAGGAACTAAGGCACCACAAGAAGAAACAATTGGGTTTATATACCCTTTCTTCAAAAAATATTATAGTTGCACCTGCAACTCTTTCAATTATGGGGTGCTCATTTTATAGAGATTTTTGGACACTGGGGAAGCTTCAAGCATAAAATCAATAGATAAGTCAATGTTTCTCTTGGGTGGAAATCCTAGCATTTCCTCAAACATGTCTTCATACTCCAAAACGAAATAGTCTTCAATGTTTGGCTCCTTATCCTTGGTTAGATCTTCCATATGGGTTGCATATATTTGGCACCCCTTTCTAAAAATTCTTTTCAACTGCAATGTTGAAATATCTATAATAGATATAGGCCTTTGAATACCTTGAACTATCCTTGAATTTGCTTCCTCATTAAGACACATGAAATCCTTGTTGTAGCAATCTAGGATAACATGACGCTTTTCCAACCAATCCATACCAATCAAACAATCATAGGACCCAAGCGGTATGATGTTCAAATCATCCTTAGTGATGACTCCATTCATGTTCATTGGGAAATCCCTAACCAATTCGTTGATTCTTCTCTTGGTTCTAGTGGCTATTTGAGCCAACCAATACTTCTCATGCTTACACATCTTTAATTTAAATATATCAACCATATTGGGATCTATATAGTTATGACTAGATCTAGAATCAATCAAAATAACTATGGGTTGATTATTAATCTTACCTTCCAACTCAATCATACTGGATTGATAATATGCATTTCTATTGTCCAAGGCTGCATAAATCATTGGCACACTCCTGCCCATGTTTTCCATTGTATTAGCTTACTCAAGGTTATGCAAAGTCCTCATCCTATATCCTTTATGAGGAAATTTTTTATACATGTGGTATCGCCCTTCACATCCCCAACAATTTATGGGTTGTTGTCACATCTGTTTCCCAAGGGAATTTGTCATATTGGGCTCATTTTGTGCTTGTTTCTCTTGCATATATGACCATGAATTGTTCCTAAAGAAAGGTGGCTTGAATCATTTCTTCCTTCGATCCATCTTTCCTTTCTTTTTGTCATCCCAAGCTTTTTGAAAAGTTGACCTTGCCTTACTTTGCTCATACAAATACTTAGATTTTCTCATGGCTTCTTCCAAATTCTTGGACTCATCAAACTGATTTTTTTCCTTGTAGAATGATGGTATTCCACTTATAAATATCTGAATTTTAACCTTCTCATCCCCAATGAATCCACATACCTTAGAAGCTCTAAGAATTTCTTTTCATACTTTTCCATGATCATGTTTCCTAATTTAATCTCAAAGAATTATTGCATTTTCTTGTCATAATAGTGCTCTGGAAAGTATTGTTGTTGGAAGTATTTATTGAAATGATTTCAATAAATTCTCTTCTCATCGATGTGCTTGATTTGCTTCAACTAGTCCCATCACATGGAATCTTTCCCTTGAAGATGATATATATAAATCTTTGCTTTCATATGTTCAACAACACAGGTATTCCAACAGAGGATGAACACTTGTAGTATCCACTCACACAACCAGATCAAATATCAACGCACTGATATTTTGACGTGGTAAAACCCCCATGGGAAAACATCCACACCCCTAGCCAACACGACCACTTGGAGCAATTTATTAATTCAAAAGAAAAATATTGCAAAGATATTTTACAAGAGATTTTCTCATGATAGATCATCGACAAATGACCCTCCATACTCTTTACATAGAGATCATGGAACAATCAAGTGTTAAACCATGGATCAATGTAGTTGTTAAGATTGAGGAGAATATGAACCGTCATATCACTCTATGTCAAGAACATATTGTGACCATAGGATTTACTAACTACAAATGCATACTAAAGAAAAACAATAAGAAACAAAATTTTACCTAACGACACATTAGACCAAGTAGATCTTAACTAACTCCTAATTGTCTAAATATCCTAACATCCCCCTTTAAGAACAACTTGGGATAGGATTGAAGGATTTACAAAAGTGACACAATAGGAGAAGGAAGGAGGCATTATATCCTATCCCCCCTTAATGACAACTTCCTGAACTCCTAACATAGATCGAAGTTTGGAAAACTTTGCTTCTGTAAGATAATTTGTGAAAATGTCTACAACTTGATCTTCTGTAGGGAAAAAGAGCACTTCAATAACTCAATCATGTATGAGATTTATGATGAAGTGCATGTGTAGATCAATGTGTTTGTTGTGTTGATGTTGAACTGGGTCTTTAGCGAGCTTGATGGCACTCTGATTGTTGCACCAAAGGATAGTCAAATGTTGTTGATGGAACCCAAACTCTGAAAGGATCTTTCGAAGCCATAAGGCTTCCTGACTTGCATTTATTGTTGCTTGGTACTTTTATTATTCTGAAGAAAGTGCAATAGCGTGTTGTTTCTTACAGGCCCAAGTGACAGGTCCTAAGCCAAGGCTGAAAACATAACCTATAGTAGACTTCCGATCACCAGGGTCATCGGCCCAATCTGAATCAGTGAAACCAACCAATAAAGGAGTCCTCCATGAACTGTAATGTATCTTGAATTGAATTGTACCCCAGACATACCGAAGTATCATTTTATATTTTTTCCAATGGCTTTCATGGGGTGTTTTCATATACTGGTCAACAAGACCAACAAAAAAAGAAAGATAAGGATGGGTATGAGTCAAGTATAAGAGGCTACCAACTAACTAATGATACAAAGTGGCATCAACTTCGGGAGAAGTATAGGTGGAAGCAAGCTTGATTCCAGATTGGAAGGGAGAAGGGGTTGGTTTACAATCTTCCTTGTGGAATAAACGAAGAAGGTCACAAGCATACTTAGACTGGGAAATGAAAATTCCTTCATTGGTTTGCAAATCTTGGAGGCCAAGGAAATAGTGAAAAAATCCTAAGTCTCTCATTTCAAATTTCTTCTTAAGGCTGGTTTTCACATGGTTTAAAAGTTTCGAGTCACTACTAGTAAGGATAAGGTCATCAACATAAATAACAAGGATTATGAGATGAATTCCTACTTTCTTGGTATAGACATTAGGATCAAAATGACATCTAGAAAATCCAGTTTCAATAAGAAAGCTTTCCATTTTGGCATACCAATCTTGGGGAGCTATCTTAAGACCATAAATATATTTCTTAAGACGAAAAACAAGGCTAGAGTCATTATGGACATAGCCAAAAGGTTGCTCCATGTATATTTATTCTTGCAAATCCCCATGCAAGAAGGCAGATTTAACATCCATCTAATGGACCTCCTATTTATGTGAGGCAGCAAGGGTAAGAACAAGGAAAATGGAATTCATTTTGTCTATAGAGGAAAAGGTTTCATTATAGTCAATTCCCGCAACTTGGGAAAATCCTTTGGAAAATAACAGATCCTTGTGTCTTTCAACACTTCCATATGATGCATACTTAGTTCTGTAGACCCATTTACATCTGACAAGTTTTCTTCCTTTTGAAAGAGGTACAAGATCCAAAGTATTGTTTTCCATTAAAGAACGATACTCTTCACTCATTTTTGTATCCCAATTTGGATGACTTGAAGCTTCTACAAATGTATTTGGATCATGAGTCTCTGAAAATTGAGCCAAAAGAGAAGAGGCTCACTGGAACGGTGAACATGTCTGACACTGATATAAAGGATCACCGCCAATATCACCAAAATCTTCTCATGTTGAACGAACCCATCTAGGAAGCGATGGTGTTGGTGCTGGTTCAAGTTCAATGGACTCATCTGGAGGAAGGTGAGAAGGCGGAGGTGGATTTTCATCCTCACTGTCATCATATGAAGAAGAAACCAGAATAGGAACATAAGAAGGAAGAAACGTCGAAGATGGATTCCAAGCCAAAGAAGGCATAGTCACCGAATTAGGCTCACATGCCAAGATATTTTCATCAAATTTAACATCTCTTCTAATAATAATTTCATTACAATGTGGTTGAAGAATTTTGCAACCTTTAAAATCTTCAAAATAACCAACAAATATACACTTTTCACTTTTAGGTTGAAATGCTTTCCTTTTATCATTTGGAATGTGAGCCCATGCTATACTACCAAATACATGGAATTGACTTACATCAAGTTTAATTTTAGTCCATGATTCTTCCGGTGTTATATTTTTAAGAGCCTTTGCGGGAGTGTGATTTACTATGTAATTTGCACAGTTGATGACTTCCACCCAATACTTTAGACTTAATCCCTTAGATTGGATCATACAATTAGCCATTTCTTTTAATGTGTGGTTCTTTCTCTTAGCAACACCATTTTGTTGTGGTGTATATGGAACAATGTGTTGCATTTGGATGCCCTATGTAGTGTAGTAATTTGTAAAATTATTGTTCACATATTCACCTCCATTATTTGTTCTTAACATTTGAATTTAATGTCCAAATTTCTTTTCTACAATGGCCTTGTAGGCTTTAACTTGTCAAAAACTTCGTTCTTAAGTTTTAATAACTAAACCGAAGTACATTTGGAAAATTCATCAATGAAAGTTAAGAAATAATTACACCCATAAAAAGAAGGAGAAGAAAGTGGACAACAAAAGTCACTGTGAACAAGCTACAATGGGCCCGAGGCATGCCAAGAGGCACAATTTTCAAAACTGTCCCGATGATGTTTTTCGAGAACACGACCAACACAAACACCATCTCTGCATGAAACAAGAGGAAGACCAGTCACCATATGTTGATTATATAGTTGTTGTAATGAGCGATAGTTTATATGACCAAACCTGCTCATGCCAAAGTTTTCTCAAGTCATCGCTATGAACAACAAAAACCGATGGAAAAGATGATGACCCAAAGTTGGCAAAATTGTACAACCTGGTAATATCATCAACAATTCTAGTTGCAAGAACATGATGAGGATATTTGAGATCCTTGATTACAACTTGGTGAGGTGAAAAATATATGGCTTTACCTTCACCCGAATGAGTGATTTGATATACTGGTAGAAGGTTACATGAAAGACTTGGAACACATAAAACATCATTGAAATGACCATTATCTACATGAACTGTTCCAGATCCTACAACACTAAGAGAACTATCATCACCAACAAATATTTTCTTGGTATTACATTCATTTAGAGTGGAAAATATGGCCTTCTCCTTATCCATATGACAAGATGCTCAAGAGTCAATAAGCCACTCATCAAAAGAAGAAGTAGAAGTTGCATTGAAGGAGAAACTAGAAGAAACAAGTGCATGTCCATGAGAAGAAGAAGAAGAAGAAGAAGTGGAATCAATACTGAAGTTGTGATTCTTCATCGTTGCTTCTAAATCTGCCATCTTTTGAAACATTTGGACTCATTATGACCATCTTTCCCATAAAAGTTGCGATGTTTGGCAGTCTTCTTATTTTTAGAATTTGCTCCTTTGTCACCATTAGGAGCTGAAGTTGTCTGAGTGGAACCCTTGTTTTTCTTATTGTTGTGGAGAGGATGTTGCTACTTGGGATTCTTTGGTTTATCTTTCTGCTGGGCTACTGAGGCTTTGTTGGAGGTACCTACAATGTTGATCACTCCAAGTTGTACAAGCTTATCTTTCTCTCTAATAAAATCATCACAAAAGGAATCAAGAGTGGGTTTTTGATAAGATTTCCCTAGAGCCTCTCTCATGACATAAAAGGTAGATAGAAACGTAGAATATGCACTACCTAACTTAGAAAGAATAATATAGATGCAACACTCTTCCTCCACCTTTATGTTACACTCTTCACATAAAATTATAAGTGTTTTAAAATTAGATAGATAGTCTTCAATGCAAGAAAAATCATTTGGAATTAAAGTCAATATCTGATTTTCTAATTGATGTGCTCGAATAATATTATGTTTACCAAAAACAGATTCAAGCTTTTCCCAAGCTTCATCGGGGTCATCAATTTCTTGAAAGTGGAACTTTAAAACATGAGAGATGGACATTCTGATCAGTCCACGTGCTTCACCATGGTTATTATCCCATTTGACTTTCTTTTCATCATCAATGGGTTCTTTTTCCTTTCCCAATGTAATTCGGTACATGCTTTTACTTCTTAATAAATCCTCCATATGAGATTTCCATTGGAAGTAGTTGGTGCTAGTAAGAAAAATATCACTGGAAGAAGACATATTAAATATGCATATAATATGGATTTAAAAATTGAAACTCATGATTTGGATGGAAAGATCTCGAAAAATTAGGTGGCTTAAAAAAAAACAGCATTGAAAACAGATTTCGTATGTGAAAGTTATGAATTTAAAAAAAAAGCATAAATGGTAACCAAAGAGCCACGTGGCAAGTATAAGTTGGTCCATGTGGTGATACCCCTTCAAATAACCTCACTTTTACAAATAAGTTGCTTTATGAAGTGACCCACTTTTATAAAAAGAAGCGGGGATCAATTTTACAATGAAGTTACTTTATAAAAGAAAGTTTCCTGCAAAATAAATAACTTTAAAATAAAATATTAAAGCTACTTATAGTGATTCACTTTTATACTTGAAGTGAAATACACTTTACAATGGATGCATGAACTCTTTTTCAAAAAAAGTAACAAAAAAGAGGCTTGAATTCAATGCCTCTTACTTAATAAGGCAACTTTTAAACAAGTGAGCTAGAAAAACATATTGTATTGTTTAGAAGGAGGATTGTTGTTGTTGTTGAAGACATCCTTGGAGAGAGTGCTCATAAAAAAATATTTTCACACAAGAAAAAAATTCTGCTTCTCGATGACAACGAGGGTTAGATCTCGGTTAACTTACCTGAAAATGCTCATTTTCTTATCTGTTTCTGATTTGCCGAGATCACACAGGGCACAGGGAAAAGAGAATATGCAGATCTAAAAGAGTAATAACCTGGAAACAAACAATATAAAACTGAAATAAAATTGAAATAATACTCTGCAAAAATTTAAAAAGGGTGTATTCAGGTTTTATACCTCCGGATCTGAATGAATTAGTCGTATATTGGGAAAACAAAAACCTTTTCAAGTGAAACAAAAAGCATTCCTAACTAAAACAAGTGCTCCAAATGCAATGGCTTAGCCCATAAATGTACGAAAATAGAAGAAACCAAAGATGAGGCAACTCAACTTCACGATCTCGATCTACATTGAGAGCGGTTCTTCAAAAAGGATATGATACCATGTTAGACAACACATGTATTCCAATAGAGGTTGAACACCTTCAATAACCACTCACACAACCAGGTTAAATATCAACACACTGATATTTTGACGTGGTAAAACTGTTGGCATGTTTACAGGCAAGTGTGCTTGTCATTGATGGAAAGATCAGAGTATGCAGCGATGACAAAACAGGGACAACATAAGCTCAGAAGAGATAGTGCAGAGGTGCATGAAGAGTGCAAGAGTGTGCTTGTTTATTTGATGGCAAACAGACAGGCAAGGAAGATCAACAACGTAGGGATAATTACATGGAAAGATCAGACCGGGAATTGGAGGAGTCAAGGAAGCAACTCACGATAAGAATGCCAAAACGACGAAATGCGAAACGCTGAAATCCCAAAAGCAGGAGACAGTTTCAGATACCGGGAGTTGGGGATGTCAAGAACTCTTACTATAGGAGTCCCAAATTCACGAAATGCGAAATTGCGATATGATAAACCATGATATAATCTCAACCATTGGATTGAGGACAAAAATGGACCATCGATCCAAGAAGGATACGTGGCGAAAGATCATCCTTTCGCTGACTGGAAAGTCAAAGGAACGGGGTTCCCTAACCTCTGGAACTCACGATATGAGAAATCACGAAATAACCTTAGCCGTCAGATCGAAGTTTGATCTGGATTGTTGATCTGACTCCATTTCAGAGTTTCGGATATCGAGAGATGGAGGAGTCAAGTGTCGAGACTCCTCATCATAGGAGCTCCGAAGTTGCGAAGTGCAAAAATCTGAAAAACTGATCTGACTCCGTTTCGGATTTTCGCATACCAGGACTTGGAAGTGAAGAACATTCACATCAAGAATGCTGAAATCGCAATATGTGAAATTGCGAAGTGATCTGGGCCGACAGATCTAGGAGGTGAATGTTGTAGACCACGTCAGAAAGGACAGGTGGAAGACTATGACACGTGGTACGATCAGACAACGACAAGTGTCAAGTTGATTTGGCATTTCAGGCCACTGGAAATCACAATTCTGAGTGACACGTGACAACCACTCAGGTCACGACACGTCATCGAGTGACACAAGACTGACCTCACTCCGAGATTTTTTTCTTCGGGAGTTTTTAACTCCATCACTCCCCCAAAGTCCCGAAGGCTGAAGTCCCGGGGTAGAGGATAGCCATCCAATCACCACAGATCGAGGACCATTGATCTGGAGATTGAAGTGCTTGTGTGATTGGAGAGGGGTCATATTTTGGTGGTCACATCGTCGAAGAACTGTAGAAGAGAACTCGAAGCGACAAGCTCCATTTCAAAGTTTCGGGGATCGGGACATAGAGCGTAAAGAAATCTTCGCATCAAGGATGCCAAAATGCCGAATTGCGAAATAGCGAAAGCGCTTTATGGATAAGTGCTTGGTCACTGATGGTGGTCACATCATCGAAGAGTTGTAGAGAAAATATTGAAGTGGCAAGCTCCATTTCAGAGTTTTGGAGATTATGACTTGGAGAGTCGAGATGCCTCACAACAGGATTGTCGAATTGCCGAAATGCGAAACATGTTTTGGCTCAGCCCGTGGTCACAACCATTGGTCACATCGATGGAAGGTGGAGGAAGGAGCTAGTGCAACCAAACTCAATTTCGGAGTTTCGCGGATCAGTACGTGAAGCGTAAAAAATCCTTAATCATAGGAATCCCAAAATGCCAAAATGTGAAACAACGAATTAAACGCAAGACCCTACGAACTCCATCCAACGGTGCAGGTGAACTTGAATATGATCGTAGGGCTACTGTTTCACTTCATAGTGTAACTGCTAGAAATGACTGATGGTTTCTACCAGAGGACTTGACGAGGCCTCAGTATGATCGCCAGAGAAGAGGAAGAGGCTCAGGGCATCTTCCAATGATTGAAGACTATTCTTAGAGGTGATTTATAGAGGAATGAGCTCGACTATGATGAAGAAGACGAAGAGTCTCAACTGCTCGAGAGGCCAAGGAATATCAGTATAGCACCAACTGATGCTGGACGCGTGGGTGGAACTGCTAGAGAAGTTGAAGAGTTGCAATGATGATCAGGTAGAGTACTCGACATGAGAAGGAGAAGCAGAACAGATACTAGGTTAGAGGTTTTAGGCAGGGAGGTGTGGCAAAGGGAAGTGCGAGTAAACACCCTGCTGTGGAGAATAATGGGAGGGGGAGAGCATGCAGGAGCTTGGTTCATATTGCATGCACAAGGAGCACAAAGACTATAAGAATGCAGAACAAAGAAGAGATATGTGTTGTTGTGGTTGAGTGTGATTGAGGTGGGAAGAAGGAGGAAGAGCGCAACAACAGAAATGTACAGAAGGGGAATGGTGCATTGAAGGGACATGGCGTAGAGAGCACAAAAGGAAAAAGAACAGAAAGCGCAAGGAGTGTGTAGAAGACACTGATGCAGACAGAGCAACACAGTGTAGCAGAACAGTGATAAGTCTGGTAAGCCAATGATAAATATTGTATCACTGTGATAAGTTTCATTAGCAAAAATTAATATTGCAAGGTGGTAGGGAGGTGCTAGGGAGGACTGTTGTTCTCAGAGGTTCAAGTGGGTGCTTGAAAACAGGGAGTTGTAGCTTCCATCTAGTTGCAGCCAGAGAAACCAGGGTGGTAGGGTGGTGCAAGGGAGAACTGTTGTTCTTTGTTATACAGGTTGGTGCCTGTGTGACTGGAAGTTGGTGCTTCCATCTAGTTTGTGTTGGAACACTTAGGGAGTTGGTGCTCCCTTCTAGTGGTTGCTAGAGAAACCAGGGAGTTGGTGCTTCCTTCTAGTAGGTGCTAGAGAAAACAGAGATTTGGTTCTCTCAGCAAGTTGCAGCTTGCAATATAGAGGTTGTAGCCTCACAATGAGTTGGAGCTCATATGTATGATGATGTACATAATGTAAATATTACTTATCATATAAAGAAGAAGAGGTTTTTACCTTTTATGGGTTTCCTCAGGAAATATTTGTCTTTGTATATTTCATATGTGAAAATGATGTTGATTGTTCTATTGCTTACTTCCCTGCATTATTGTGATTGTCATTAAGTTCTCTGCAAAGAATTTAAAATAAGCATTATTGTTTAATAATGGTAACAACTGATTCACCCCCCCTCTCGGTTGTCCAACAATTGGTATCGGAGCCGACCCATTTTATCTAAGGGTAGATCCTAGAGCTTAAACATGTCAAGCCATGAAGAAAATTCAACCAATAAGGCCCCTCTGTTCAATGGAACAAACTTTGCCTTCTGGAAAGTTAGAATGAGAACTTACATAATGGATTTAGGTGCAAATGTCTGGGATGTGGTAGATACTGGTTATGTAAAGCCAGTTGTACTAGTTAATAAGGATGACAAGCTAGAATTTAGCTTCAACGCTAAGGCTATGAATGCTATCTTGAGTGGGCTTGCAGAAGCATAATTCGTAAAAGTTATGCACCTAGGAGCTGCCAAAGAAATGTGGGACAAACTCATTAGCAATTATGAAGGTAATGAGAAGGTAAAGGACTCCAAGCTTCAAATCTACAGAGTACAGTTTGAACAGCTGAAGATGAAAGAAGATGAAACTGTTGGAAAACACTTTCTGAGAGTTGAAGAACTGGTAAATGCAATGAAAGCAATAGTGAAAAAATTGAGGAACCTTCTTTAGTTTAGGAAATTTTGAGATCTCTACCAGATAGGTTCAACCCGAAGTTTTCTGCTATAGAAGAACTTAATGATCTAAAAACCTTGGAGTTTGATCAACTTCTAGGAACATTGACTGCATATGAAATGAGAATAGTTAAAGATAAACCCACCTCCAGAGAAGCATCATTCAATGTAGACAAGAATGAGGATTCCGAGCCTGATGAAATTGAAGCAAAATTTGTGAAGAGACCGAAGAAGGGATCAGGCAAATACAAAGGTAAACTGCCTTTCAAATGTTTCAACTGTGGTAAGATAGGCCATTTTGCAAATAAATGTCCTCACAAAGGAAAGGATCAGACATGTGATGATGAGGAGAAGCACAAACACATAAATTTCTTTAAAGAGAATAATTTTAAGAAAAAAAGTCTTTGTGTAAACAATGATGATGATCCTTCAGATGATGAAGACAATGACTCTTGCATTGAAGATAAACTAAATGACTTCATACTTATGGCCAAAGAGGATTATGATAATAAAATCACAGGAAGTGAGGCTAATGAAGAAGAATTTGTGGTTGATATGGAAGGAGAACTGATCAATGCACTGGAAGAGATTGACAGACTAAGAATTAAGAACAGAAAGCAAAGACAATTGCTGATACAGTTCGAGAAAGACAATAAAGAACCCGATAAAGATATTATCCTACTAAAAGTGGAATTAGAAAAGGCAAAGAAAATCAAAGACATTCTGAAATGACAGTTATCAGAAAAGAAGGCAAGATGTGAAGCCTAAGAACAAGAAGTAGTGAAAACTAGGAAAGAGATGGAGAAGTTTCAATCCTTGTATAATCAGAATCTGTTAAGTATCAAAGCCTCAGAAGGATTAGACACCATTCTGAATCATTAAAGGAATCCAAAGCTGAAAACTGGTTTGGGTTATGAAGAGGGATCAAGTAGTGGTAAGCCAAGAAACGAAGAACCCACAAAGTTTGTCAAATCTACAACCAATGACAGCAACAAACCTGCAGAAACAAAGGAAGACAACCAACCGCCCAGGACGAGTAAAGAAAAAGGTGCTAGGACTGAATCTGTAGAACAAATAAATAGTGCGCTCCCTGCTGAAAGACATCATCAACATGGAAGAAATCGATTTGCTCAAAGAAGACAACCATTTTCTAGGTACAAAGAATTTTTCTATGGCTACTGTTTCTATTGTTCTAACTTTGGTCACAAAGCTGTAAATTGTTCCTTAAGACTTAGACATGAGCAATTAAGATTTCAAAGGAATAAATACTTGCCACAACAAAGAATGATACAACTAAGTAGCAAACCTTCACAGATTGCAAATTGCCAAATTAAGTTTAGAGACATGCAACTAAGGAGGTCAAGAAATAATCAACAATCAATAAGTAGACAACGCTGCAATAATAATTTTGACGTATTAAACAATGAGATTGAATGCTACATTTGTCATAACTATGGACATAAATCTGTTGACTATCGATTAAGCAACTATGAACCAGATTTGAATTCCCCTGCTGAAAATGTCAAGGTGTGGAAGAAAAAAGAAAGTGACAAGTGTGGATTAGTGTTGTCAACTCAAAGAAAAACGAACCCTTGGTATATAGACAATGGATGCTCCAAACATATGACAGGAGACAAAGGTAAGTTTCTATCTCTAAGTGAAATAAAATCAGGAAACATAACCTTTGGAAATGCTGCTCCAGGTAAAATAAAGGGTAAAGGGATGGTGAGTTTAAATAATGGAAAAGGAAAAGCCCAAGATGTTGTACTTGTAGATGGGCTGAAACATAATCTGCTCAGTGTAAGTCAAATGTGTGATAGAGGATGTGAAGTGGTGTTCACGTCCAAGGACTGCAAGATAAAGTCTGTAAACTCAGGACAAGTGGTGGCCAAAGGCATAAGGACAGAAAATAATGTATATGTGCTGAAAGAAAATAGAGAAGAGTGTCATCTAAGAAAACATGATGAAAGATGGTTATGGCATAGGAGACTTGGACATCTAAACTTTGACCACTTAATCAAACTCAAAAATCTCGAGGCAGTAAAAGATCTTCCGAGAATATCAAAGCCACAAGATTCAATGTGTAACCTGCCAAGTAGGAAAGCTAACTAGGACATAGTTTAAGTCCAAGAGCATTACTTCAATAGAGAAACCACTCCAACTAGTTCATATGGATTTATGTGGACCATCAAGACAGGAAGGCACATGGAAAAAAAACTACTTCATGCTGATTATTGATGATTACTCTAGAGTTACTTGGGTTGCCTTTCTCAAAGAAAAAGATAAATCTTTTGAGAAGTTTAAAATATTTAAGGCTTTAACTGAGACTCAAATAGGTAAGAGGTTAAAGGCAGTAATATCAGACCGAGGCGGAGAGTTTATGTCAAGTGACTTTAAGGAATTCTGTGATAAGCATGGGATCAAGAGAGAATACACCATCCCAAGAACTCCACAACAAAATGGAGTAGTTGAGAGGCAAAACAGAACAATGCAGGAAATGGCCAGGTCAATGATGAATGAGAAGAACATTGGTCAAACCTACTGGGTAGAAGCAATACACACAACATTCCATGTTCTTAACAAATCCCACCTCAGACCAAAAAGTGACAAGACACCTTATGAACTATGGTATGGGAGACCTGCTTCAATTAAACACTTCAAAGTCTTTGGGAGTAAATGTTACATAAAGAATAATGATGAGAACCTTGGAAAATATGATGATAGGGATGATGAAGGTATCTTCTTAGGGTATTCTACAAACAACAAAGGATACAGATGCTATAATAAGAGGCTGCATAAAATGGTTGACTGTATTGACGTAAAAGTTGATGAAGGAATCCCAGCAAGAGAGGTGTACAATAATGAGTCTTCTACAGAGGACACAACTAAGGCTGAAGATGAACAGGTCCAAGAATCATAAAATGAAGACTCTGAATCAGATGAAGACTCATATACTCAGACATACTCAAATCAGCAGGCTCCTTCAAATTCCTCCTCCATAATTACTCAAAAGAATCATCCTGCGAGTCAGATAATTGGTGAAAAAGACAAAGGTGTACAAACCAGGAGAAAGATAATCAAAAACACCGAGAAATCACATATAGCTTTCATATCCATGTTGGAACCCAAGAACTTTAATGAAGCTATCAAAGATGACCTTTGGGTTAAAGCAATGAATCATGAACTTGATCAGATTGAGAAAACAAATACGTCGGAGATGGTTCATAGACCTGAAGGTAAAAATATCATTGGTTCCAAATGGATCTTTAAGAATAAGTTGAATGAGCAGGGACAAGTCAGGAACAAAGAAAGATTGGTCTGTAAAGGCTATGCTCAAATAGAAGGACTAGATTTTGATGAAACATTTGCGCCCGTAGCAAGGTTAGAAGCTAACAAAATATTTCTTGCCTATGCTTGTCATAAAAGGTTGAAAGTCTATCAAATGGATGTCAAATCAGATTTTCTAAATGGAGATTTAAATGAAGAAGTCTATATGGAACAACCAGAGGGTTTCAAACTGTTTGATAACCCTGACTTAGTATGCAAGCTGAAGAAAGATTTATATGGCTTAAAACAAGCTCCTCATGCCTGGTATCACAGACTGGATACGTATCTCAAAGACAAAGGGTTCAAGAGAGGAATAGTTGACAACAATCTATATATCAAAACAGAGGGTGATGATTTGCTCATTATGTTGGTCTATGTAGATGACATCATCTTCGGATGTAATAAGGATTCATTGGTAAAATGGTTTTCTTCTGCCATGGAGTCTGAGTTTGAAATGTCTATGATAGGTGAAATGTCATTTTTTCTTGGTCTGCAAATTACTTAGAGGTCTGAAGGGATGTTCATTTCTCAAGAAAAATATCTAAGAGAAATGTTGAAAAGGTTTCAAATGGAAGATTCTAAACCTGTGGGCACACCTATGGTTACTGGATGCAAATTAAGCAAGGATGATGACTCACCTGATGTTGATCAAAGTTCATATAGGTCAATGATAGGAAGCCTGCTATACATCACAACATATCGCCCAAACATAATGCATGTTGTTAGAATGGTAGGAAGATATCAATCTGCACCTAAACAGAGTCATTTGCTAGTTGTCAAAAGGATATTCAGGTATTTGAAAGAAACAATGACTTATGGTCTGTGGTATCCCGGAAATCAGAATTTTCAGTTAACTGCTTATTTAGATGCAGATTGGGCAAACTGTGTTGATGAGAGAAAAAGCACCAGTGGAGGAGCATTCTTCCTGGGTGACTTGTTAGTAGCATGGCTTAGTAAAAATAAAAGTTCCATTTCTTTATCGACTACAGAGGCAGAGTACATTGCTGCTGCTACCTATTGCACTCAGGTATTATGGATGATTTAGACACTTGCAGACTTGGAGGTAAAATGCGCAACACCGATCCCAATTCATTGTGATAAGACTAGTGCCATCAGTGTGTCTAAGAATCCTGTATTCCACTCCAAGACCAAGCATATTCCCATTAAATACCATTTTCTGAGAGAGCATGTCACCAATAAGGTTGTTCAGGTCCATTACATTCCAACCATAGAACAAATTGCAGACATCTTTACTAAACCCCTAGCCAAGACACCATTTGAATATCTTTGATAGAAGTTGGGTGTCGTCCCGTCTCACACCTAAGAGATTCCATCTTATTAGGGGGAGCTTTGTATTGATTGAATATCTGATACCTCCTAAAAATACTGCAATAGCTCAGGGGGAGCATGTTTTATTTGGCATTGATGTCAAAGGGGGAGAAAAGGAGTGGTCCGGACTGGATGATACAGTTGGATGTCCAAACAGATGAGCACAGTCATTCAGGGTTTCCATCAATGCCAAAGGGGGATATTGTTGGCATGTTTACAGGCAAGTGTGCTTGTCATTGATGGCAAGATCAAAGTATGCAGTGATGGAAAAACAGGGACAATGTAAGCTCAAAAGAGATAGTGTAGAGGTGCACGAAGAGTGCAAGAGTGTGCTTGTTTATTTGATGGCAAACAGGTAGGCAAGGAAGATAAAAAACGCAGGGATAATTGCATGGAAAGATCAGTCCGGGCATTGGAGGAGTCAAGGAAGAAACTCACAACAATAATGCCGAAACGGTGAAATGCGAAACACCAAAATCCTGAAAGCAGAAGACAGTTTCGGATACCGGGAGTTGGGGATGTCAAGAACTCTTACTACATGAGTCTCGAAGTCACGAAATGCGGAATCGCGATATGATAAACCATGATATAATATCAACCGTTGGATCGAGGACAAAACTAGACCCTCGATCCAAGAAGGATATGTGGCGAAAGATCATCCTTTCGCTGACTGGAAAGTCAAAGGAACGGGGTTCCCTAACCTCTCGAACTTGCGATACGTGAAATTGCAAAATAACCTTAGCCGTCAGATCGAAGTTTGATCTAGACCATTGATTCGACTCCATTTTGGAGTTTCGGATACCGGGAGATGGAGGAGTCAAGTGTCGAGACTCCTCATCACAGGAGTCCAAAAGTTGCAAAGTGCGAAAAGCCGAAAAACTAATCTGACTCCATTTTGGAGTTTCCCAGACCGAGACTTGGAAGTGAAGAACATTCACATCAAGAATGCCGAAATCGTGAAGTGATTTGGGCCGACAGATCCAGGAGGTGAATGTGGTAGACCATTTCAGAAAGGACAGGTAGAAGACTATGACACGTGGCACGATCAGACAACGACAAGTGTCAAGTTGATTTGGCATTTTAGGCCACTGGAAATCACAATTTTGAGTGACACGTGACAACCACTCGAGTCATGAAACATCATCGAGTGATGCAAGACTGACCTCACTCTAAGATTTTTTGCTTCGAGAGTTTTTAACTCCATCACTCCCCCAAAGTCTCGAAGGCTGAAGCCCCGGGGCAGAGGATAGTCGTTCGATCACCACATATCGAGGATCGTTGATCTCGAGATCAAAGCGCTTGTTTGATTGAAGAGGGGTCATATTCTGGTGGTCACATCATCGAAGAACTGTAGAAGAGAACTCGAAGCAGCAAGCTCTATTTCGAAGTTTCGGGGATTAGGACATAGAGCGTAAAGAAATCTTCGCATCAAGGATGCCGAAATGACGAATTGCGAAATCACGAAAGCGCTTTATGGATAAGCACTCGGTCACCGATGGTGGTCACATCGTCGAAGAGTTGTAGAGAAAATATTGAAGCGGCAAGCTCCATTTCGGAGTTTCGAAGATCGCGACTTAGAGAGTCGAGATGCCTCAGAACAGGATTGTCGAATTGCCGAAATGCCGAAATGCGAAACACGTTTTAGCTCAGCCTGTGGTCACATCCATTGGTCACATCGACGGAAGGTGGAGGAAGGAGCTAGTGCAACCAAACTCAATTTTGGAGTTTCGGGGATCAGTACCTGAAGTGTAAAGAAACCTTAATCACATGAATCCCAAAATGCAAAATGGTGAATTAAACGCAAGACCCTACGAAATCCATCCAATGGTGTAGGTGAACTTGAATATGATTGGAGGGCTACTGTTTCACTTCATAGTGTAACTGCTAGAAATGACTGATGGTTTCTGCAAGAGGACTTGAAGAGGCCTCAGTATGATCGCCAGAGAAGAGGAAGAGGCTCAGGGCATCTTCTAGTGATTGAAGACTATTCTTAGAGGCGATTGATAGAGGGATGAGCTCGACTATGATGAAGAAGACGAAGAGTCTCAATTGCTCGAGAGGCCAAGGAATATTAGTATAACACCCAGTGATGCTGGACGCGTGAGTGGAACCGCCAGAGAAGCTGAAGAGTTGCAATGATGATCAGGTAGAGTACTCGACATGAGGAGGAGAAGCAGAATAGATACTGGGTTGGAGGCTGCAGGCAGGGAGGTGTGGCAAAGGGAAGTGCGAGTAAACACCCCGTTGTGGAGAACAGTGGGAGGGGGAGAGCATGCAGGATCTTGGTGCATATTGCATGCACAACGAGCACAGAGACTATAAGAATGTAGAACAAATAAGAGATTTGTGTTGTTACAGTTGAGTGTGATTGAGGTGGGAAGAAGGAGGCAGAGCGCAGCAACAGAAATGTACAGAAGGGCATTGAAGGTACATGGCACAGAGAGCACAAAAGGTAAAAGAATAGAAAGCGCAAGGAGTGTGCAGAAGACACTGATGCAGATAGAGCAGCGCAGTGTAGCAGAATAGTGATAAGTCTGGTAAGCCAATGATAAATATTGTATCACTGTGATAAGTTTCATTAGCAAAAATTAATATTGCAGGGTGGTAGGGAGGTGCTAGGGAGGACTGTTGTCCTCAGAGGTTCAAGTGGGTGCTTGAACACAGGGAATTGTAGCTTCCATCTGGTTGCAGCCAGAGAAACCAGGGTGGCAGGGTGGTGCAAGGGAGAACTATTGTTCTCTGTTATACAGGTTGGTGCATGTGTGACTAGAAGTTGGTGCTTCCATCCAGTTGGTGTTGGAACACTTAGGGAGTTGGTGCTTCCTTCTACTGGGTGCTAGAGAAACCAGGGAGTTGGTGCTTCCTTCTAGTAGGTGCTAGACAAACCAGGGAGTTGGTGCTCTCAATAAGTTGCAGCTTGCAATACTGATCTAAAATTGAATAAGACATGAAAATCTTGAATAAATATTGCAAGTAAAATGTTATGTGTTTAAATCAACCGGATCAATTTGCAACACATAATTAAGGATTACTTATGTAAAGATACACATAGACAACATCATAAAACATTGAACATCAGACATAAACACAACAACTTGATAAAGGAGTTCACCCCACTCTGGGCTACATCTCCTGGTCCAGCTTCCAATGGATCATTATTATTAAATTGCTCAAAGTGCTCAAAAACATGCCTTACAATGCTCAAAATGACAAACTGACTGCTCCAATGGCTCCACAGCGTCCCAAAACCCCTGTCTGGGCTCTTTCGGCACCTGAAACGGTCGAAAAATGAAGAAGATAGCCTCCTTGAAATCTCCCTCTTCAACTTTGTTGTCTCTGGTTCTACAAATTGCACCCTTGTGCTTCAAACCTAGCTCACAGGCTCATTTAAGTGTAAAAACTTGGCACCGGGCACAACCGTGCCAACGGTGCAAACCGTAGGACGGTTAAGGTGCCTCCAGCCCCTAACCGCCTCGGCTCTTGGGCATATTGCTCATGCGACCGCGCGTTTGGTTACAAAGTGGTTAAACCCGTTTTAACCGTTGGTAAACCGTATAACTCCCAAAACCGTGCAATTCCCGCGCATGTTTAAACCATTGGTTATGTAATACAAAACCCACGGGTTACATATATGAACCACAGGTCGTGGTTTCAATTCCCGCGCATACACTTTGATACATATCAAATGAAATACAATACACACGCCGGAAGTTTGGGTTTTAATATATGCTATGGTCATATATATGTTTACAAAGAGCCGCGGGTCGGGGCTAAGCCCCGGCCCGTCCCCCCATTCCAACAAAACACAAATGCAAAATTAAATACAATGTTTCCCACCTTCCTAACAAGGAACAAATGACGGTAAGTTGGCTAGCGGAGTTTCATTAGAGCTTTGTACTGTGGGGGAGGTCCGGGGGTCGAACCCCGTGGACTCCCCATGTCATTTTATATATATATAACCATATGAACTAGTTGTATAGGGACACATGGCGCCAATGGGTTGGGCCACGTGTCCACACATTATTGGCTACCATTGACACATGTCAACGCCCGATTGGACAACCACAACCAATACAAATGTGCCACGTCATCATGATGGTACGACCCTCCACGTGGTCGTACGGACTATACAGACAGGTACAGTCAGCATCCCAAATTTTTCCCTGTTTGGCTTGGCGGAGAGATCACGATATCTCCTCCATACGGACTCCGTTTGCGAAAGTAAATATACCGCCGGAATCAGGAAGACGAGACAGACGCAATGGCACTATTTTCGTCGCATTCCGAGCACTTTGAAAATTGAGCAAAATTTGATCCCCTGATCACACCT
>ML801654.1:114205-127114 GCA_009831015.1 Picea engelmannii
TTTCAACCTTGTGAGCATCAGAAACAAAACTTGCAAACAATCAAGTCTTCAAAACCAGTGCTCTGATACCAACTTGATCTAAAATTGAAGAAGACTTGAAAATCTTGAATAAATATTGCAAGTGAAATGTTATGTGTTTAAAGAAACCGGATCAATTTGCAACACATAATTAAGGATTACTTATGTAAAGATACACATAGACAACATCATAAAACATTGAACATCAGACATAAACACAACAACTTGATAAAGGAGTTCACCCCACTCCGGGCTACATCTCCTGGTCCAGCTTCCAATGGATCATTATTATTAAATTGCTCAAAGTGCTCAAAAACATGCCTTACAATGCTCAAAATGACAAACTGACTACTCCAATGGCTCCGCAGCGTCCCAAAACCCCTGTCTGGGCTCTTTCGGCACCTGAAACGGTCGAAAAATGAAGAAGATTGCCTCCTTGAAATCTCCCTCTTCAACTTTGTTGTCTCTGGTTCTACAAATTGCACCCTTGTGCTTCAAACCTGGCTCACACGCTCATTTAAGCGTAAAAACTTGGCACCGGGCGCAACCACACCAACGGTGCAAACCGTAGGACGGTTAAGGCGCCTCCAGCCCCTAACCGCCTCGGCTCTTGGTCATATTGCTCATGCGACCGCGCATTTGGTTACAAAGTGGTTAAACCTGTTTTAACCGTTGGTAAACCGTATAACTCCCAAAACCGTGCAATTCCCGCGCACGTTTAAACCATTGGTTATGTAATACAAAACCCACGGGTTACATATATGAACCACGGGTCGTGGTTTCAATTCCCGCGCATACACTTTGATACATATCAAATGAAATACAATACACGCGCCGAAAGTTTGGGTTTTAATATATGCTATGGTCATATATATGTTTACAAAGAGCCGCGGGTCGGGGCTAAGCCCCGGCCCGTCCCCCCATTCCAACAAAACACAAATGCAAAATTAAATACAATGTTTCCCGCCTTCCTAACAAGGAACAAATGACGGTAAGTTGGCTAGCGGAGTTTCATTAAAGCTTTGTACTGTGGGGGAGGTCTGGGGGTCGAACCCCGCGGACTCCCCATGTCATTTTATATATATATAACCATATGAACCAATTGTATAGGGACACGTGGCGCCAATGGGTTGGGCCACGTGTCCACACATTATTGGCTACCATTGACACGTGTCAACGCCCGATTGGACAACCACAACCAATACAAATGCACCATGTCTTCCCTCTGCCATGTCATCATGATGGTACGACCCTCCACATGGCCATACGGACTGTACGGACAGGTACAGTCAACATCCCAAATTTTTGCCTGTTTGGCTTGGCAGACAGATCGTGATATCTCCTCCATACGGACTCCGTTTGCGAAAGTAAATATACCGCCAGAATCAGGAAGACGAGACAGACGCAATGGCACTGTTTTCGTCGCATTCCGAGCACTTTGAAAATTGAGCAAAATTTGATCCCCTGATCAAATATAGAGGTTGTAGCCTCACAATGAGTTGAAGCTCATATGTATGATAATGTACAGAATGTAAATATTACTTATCATATAAAGAAGAAGAGGTTTTTACCCTTTATGGGTTTCCTCAGGAAATATCTGCCTCTGTATATTTCATATGTGAAAATGATGTTGATTGTTCTATTGCTTACTTCCCTGCATTATAGTGATTGTCATTAAGCACTCTGCAAAGAATTTAAAATAAGCATTATTGTTTAAGCACGGTAACAACTGATTCACGCCCCCTCTCAGTTGTCCAACAAAAACCCCTACGAGGAAACATCCACGGCCCCAACCAACATGGCCACTTGGAGAAATTTATTAATTCAAAAGAAAAAGATTACAAAGATATTTTACATTCGAGTTTCTTACGATCGATCATCGACAAATTTCCCTCCATGCTCGTTAAATAGAGATCATGGACCAATCGGTTGTTAAGCCACAGATCAATGTAACCGCTAAGATCGAGGAGAATATGAACCATCATATTGCTCTATGTTGGGAACATATCGTGACCGTCATATTTCCTAACTATAAATGCATACTAGTGCATACTAAAGAAACACACTAAGAAACACACTTTTACCTAATGACACATTAGAACAAGTAGATATTAACTAAATCCTAAGTGTCTAAATATCCTAACACCATATTTGATGAATAATTGTGCAACTAAAAATATTTTATCAGGCCCAACAACTAGCCTTCAAATTCTTCACCCTTTCTATGATCTCCATCAAATTTTGGTGGCTTGAGCCTCTTGAAATCTCCTTGCAAACTATCTAACTCGGGCCTTCTCCTTTGATGTATGACATAATATCTACTTGGGATGCTCTCTAATTATGAAAATGGAGGTGCTCTTCTGGATAAATGTCTAGGTGAATGGTGATGCTTACTAACACTTCTTGAGTGCCTCAACCTTCTATAGTCATCCCTCCTATCAGGAGATATGTGCTCTTTTGCATTCCTTGTAATGGATGCATGTATTAAGTTAGAATCCTTGTTGATTTTCCTTTGAAGGTTATTTAGATTCTATAGTAGTTGAGAATTAATTTGGTTTTTTTCCTCTTGATCTCTTATCAACCTTTCATTTCCTACTATATAGCTTTGCACTCCCTTTGCAAGCTCTTCATCAACTCTACAGGCTCCACCCTGCTTCTATGTCTTTTGGACTGTATTTATGCATTTCTTGGGATGATATTTAATCCTTTGAATTCATCTCCATGGATGTAAGAACCTTGTGCATCATTCATCTATTTAATCCTCACTTCTAAATGATTCCACCACATGATTGAATCTCAACTTTCCTTCCATTTCTCTTCTCTGAAGAGATTCCAACGCATGTGTAGCATGGAACCTTATGCACACAATCAAACATATTCAGATAGCTCAACTATATCCATCTCTCTGAACTCTCATGATCGTTGATGTATTAACATAACCATATGTAAAATGGTTTTATTAATCTAGATATGCCTTCTAATATATGTTTCCCTCGTCATTTTTTACCACAGATGAACTTGCTTTTATCGGATCCCAAATAGCTCCAATAATCTGGACCTAAATTAATATATGTCTTCTTTGTTGCACTTGAACCTGAATGACTTAGCTTCATCCAGATATCGGATAACCTTTCCAATCCAGATCCAATCTGATATTTGTCTCTTTTGGTACTTTTGACCCTGGATGACTTAGTTTAATCCAGATTCCGGATAAACCCAATAATTGAACTTCTCCTTACACAGACTGGTTTTCTCACGCAGACTGGGTTTCCCTCCTAAATTTGACTCAATTATTTCTCTATGAACTTAAATTTCGACAAATTAATTCAACAACTCATCAACTTAGATTGTGACAATGAAAATGAGAGTGTTTGACCAGAGAAATCACTTTTTTAGTGAAAGAAATTAAATGTTTATAAATATTGAGAGAAAAATAGCCACAATCCATACACACACTACAATCCGAAAATTCAATTCCTGAAATAGAAATACAATCTTCCTCTTTGAGCTCTACTCAACACACAACTCACTTCACTCTGCACTCTCCTTATTTTTCCCTCCTCCCGGAGTATTGTTTTCACTGAGTGTTTTATTTAAATTCATACAATTATGGAGAGGAAATGATCAAATCCCTAAAGGATGGATTTGTATCCTCAAAAATATAAACAAACCAAAACATGTCCCTAAATTACTCAACAATATGCTAAATTAGCAAATTTGTTACATTACATGGTGATTTAAAGATACCCCTATAAACCTCTAGAACTATTACAACTTAGTAAAATAAATTGTAATTTGTAAAAGATGATCATGCATCAGACTCTCGGGGAATAAAATACATGTTCATAGGTTTTATCCCATAAGTTATTCAATACCTTTTCCATAATTGGAAATTTATGTTGTTTTCATCCACGTGGCATCTTCAAGTGGCTGGTCCTTCCACTTGACTAAGTATTGAAAGTACTCTTTTCCCCTTTTCCTTTTCACTACCGTCTTGTCTAGAACTTATTCAATCTATTTTTGATGTGCTCTAGCTAGTTGTTTCTCCCATTCAATGTTTTGAATTGCGTCATTAATAAGTGGATATGTAGAAATTTTTTCTACTCCCTTGAAGGGGTAAAAATATGAAACATTAAAAATTGGAGAAATTCCAATGTTACTTGGAAGTTCTATTTCATAAGTATTTGAGGAAAAATTCCTCAACACTTTACATGGTCCAATATTTTTAAGCTTCAATTTATTGTATTCCCCTCTAGGAAATATTTTCTTTCTGAGGTGTGCCATAATCAAGTCCCCAACTTCAAAATGAAGCTAACTCCTCTTCAAGTCTTCTTGTTGTCTGTACTTGTTGTTGGTTTAATGTAGTTGTTGCTTGACACTTTCCTACAATTCTTGCATACCTATTGCAAAGTCTTCACCATCAACACTTCTCATTTCTTTTTTTCCTAAATTTCTTAATTAATAAATTCCTCTTGGGTGAATTTCATATAAAATTTGACCCTGTGCCTCTATTAGGTGAATCATTATATGCAAACTTTACTTGTGCAAGTACCTAATCCCACATCTTGGGATGTTCACCTACTAGAATTATCAAAATATTTCCCAAACTTCTATTTACTACCTTTGTTTTCCCATCAGTCTGTGGTTGGTATGTTGAACTAAAACTAAGATTGGTTCTTGACTTTCTCCATAGAGTTCTCCAAAAATGACCCACAAATTTTGTGTCTCTATAAAAAATAATACCTTTTGGTAACCATGCAATCTGATTACTTCTTTAAAGAATAAATTATTAATATTAGTTGCATTGCTCGCCTTTGTGCAAGTTATAAAATGTGTTGTTTTTTATAATCTCTCCACAACTACATAAATTGAATCATTACCTTTCCGAGTTCTTGTACACAAATTCCAAACTTGTAGAATCCCATGGTCTGCTTGAAATTGGAAATGGTTGATACAATCCAACATTCTAAAATTTTCCCTTTGCATGCTAACATGCCCTGCATCTTTAAAAAAAAAATTAACATTATCTTGCATACTAGGCAAGAAATAAATTTATTTAACTAATAAAATGTTTTGTCTCGTCCAAAATGTCCCACCAATCCTCTAGTATGATTTTCCTTCAACAAATTTTCCCTCATTGAACATCTTGGAATACATAATCTGCTTCCTTTGAATAATAATCCCTCTTGTATCATATAATCTAATAATGAACTTATGTTTCTACTTACTAGATTCTCATAGGATACGTACACATCTTTAAAATATGCATCATCCTTATACATCTCTTTCAAATCATCAAATCCTAAGACATTCACTTGCAACTCATGTAAAATTAAATTGACAATGCTTAATGCATCTTCTACCCTGTTTGACTGTCCACTTATATGTCTGATAACAAAGGTAAAGATTTTCAAAAACTCAACCTACTTAACATGCCTCTCACTTAATTTTGTTTGATTGTTGATAAATTGTAAGGCCTATTTATTAATATAAAGGAAAATTTCTTTAGGCATGAGGTAATGTCTCCATTTCTTCAGTTCTTGAAAAATGGCATAAAATTCCTTATCATACGAGAAGTATTTATTTTTTGCTTCATTGAGTTTTTCACTAAAATAAACAATTGGTTTTCCCTCCTAAATTAAAACAACTCCTATTGCAGTCCCGCTAGCATCACATTCAACTTGAAAAAGTTTGTTGAAATCTGGTAAAATTAAAATAGGTTGTTTTGTAATTTCCTTCTTTGATAACCTAAAGCTTTTATGAGATGCTTCTTTCCATTTAAATGGCTATTTTCTTTCTTTAATTGTCTCCACAATTGGAGCAAAAATTCCACTAAAATTTATGACAAATTTTCTATAAAAACTTGCCAAACCATGAAAGCTTCTTATCTAAAAAATAGTCCTTGGGGTAAGCCAATTTATTATATCCTTTACCTTCTCTTGATCCATATTTAATCCATCTCTTGATATCACACAATCCAAATAAACTAACTCTGTCTTCACAAAATTGCACTTTTTCAGATTGATTAGTAGCTTATGTTTTTGCAATTTACTCAAAACCAACCTGATATGCCTCAAACGTTCTTCTCTAGACTGATTGTAGACCAGGATATCATCTAGATAAACTATAGAAAATTTACCAATAAATTCTTTAAGAACTTCATTCACAAATCTTGTAAAAGTGCTAGGATCATTTGTAATCCCAAAAGGCATTACCAACCATTCATATAATCCATCATTTGTTTTAAAAGTGGTTTTCCATTCATCTCCTTCTCTAATTATTATATAATGACACCCACTCTTCAAATCTAATTTTGAAATATTCAACACCACTCAAGCAATCCATTAAAGCATCAATACAGGGTAGTTGGAATATTTACCAGATTGTAATTTTGTTTATATCTCTAGAATCAATGCACATTCTCCATCCTCCATCTTTCTTCGAACTCAACACTATAGGAACAACACACGTGATTAAAATTTCCTTGATCAGGCCCTTATCTATAATCTCTTGTAGCTAATTTCTAATCTCCTAATTCTCCCTTGGAGTCATTCAATATGCTACCTTATTAGGAAGATTAGTTCCTAGAATCAAATCTATATGATGGATAATGCTTCTTATGGGAGGTAAATCACTTGGAAAGTCATCAATCACAATACCAACGAACTTATCCAACATATTTTTAACTTCTTCAAGAAAATCATTTAAATTTGAGCTAGTAAGAATTACCTTTGGCTTACCCACTAAAGAAAAATGTACCTCCTCATTCTTAATTTCTTGCAGTAATTCTTTCCCACTAATTAGCAGTACTTCAGGGCTGACTTCTTCAACTACACCTTCATATTTTAATGGTAAGAGTGTATGCTTTTGTCCATCCTTCTCAAAGGTGTATTTGTTTCTCTTCCGTCATGTATATCCTTCCTGTCATATTGCAACGATCTACCTAACAAAATATGACGCAAATCCATAGGAAAAATGTCACAAAGTACCTTGTATTTGTAGCTTCCAATACGAAACTCCACTTCACATTGCATCAATAAAATTTGATAAGAAAACCTATATCTCTTTGATAAGGTCTTCTTCCTCTCAAATCACCATCTCTTGATGATTTTTTTGGATGGTATGAACCGTTGCCCTCTTTTTTTTGAGTTGATAATCTTTCTCTGCCACTTTTCTATCCTTTGCCTCTTACTAGACTTCGACCTCTTTCTCTTTGACTTTGTTTCCTTGCCAAATTTTTCTCTACCTTAAGAGAAAATTGATATGCTTCCTCAACATTTCTTTAAGATAAAATGCCAATTTCATCCTAAATATCATACCTTAGCCCATTAAGATATCTAGCAACATTTTACGGTTTTTATTCTATATGACCATCTCTAATATTTGATCTATAAAACTCTTCATTGTACTCTTTAACTGACATACCTTTCTGTTTTAGATTTTGCATTTGTCTAAAAATATTGAGCTGATAATATTTGGGCATGAACTTACCTTTCAACTTTGAGACCATTCTGTCTGAGCTTTTGATTCTTGTCTTGCATTTGTTTTGACTATCAACTTGTACTCCATTCCACTAGAGAAATGTGTTTCCTTTCATTATTGTCACGTCAAACTTCACCTTCTTCTCGTCTGCTACATTTTCATACTCAAAATACTTATCCATGGAGCCGATCTAGTACATAGATTATTCCACATTCAAATTGTCTCCATATATTGGCACCTCCATATTTGGTTTTGAGCTTATTCCCATGATAGGTTTGACCGATATTACCTCAACATATTCTTCTTTAGGCTCTGCCTCTCCTTCTATAGATTCATCTTCTTCATCGTTGACATCTCCTATTTCAACCCCTCTTCTTTGGGAAAATTCCATAGTTTCCATCCGTTCCTAGAGATTTCTCATTTCTTCAATCACTACTATGTTAGAAATATGTCTTCCTCAACGTGCTCTTCATCTTCCTTGGTTACTAAATTCCATTTATTGAAAAATAATTTTTTCTACATGACCTTCAAGAATGTACTTTTCTTATGGTGAAGGAAACAACCTTCCCATTCAGCACATCAAATATCCATTTTCAATTGTATTGGAACAATTTTATTTTTTTCTTACTTATGCTCTGTTACAAAATTGATGCCACCATAGGGTCAAATATAAATTCCATGCTATTTCTCTTATCTGAAGAGATTCCAACATGTGTGTAGAATGGATCCTTGCATGCACAATCAAACATATCTAGATAGATTAACTATATCTGTCTCTTCTAACTCCTATGACCCCAAATGTATTAACATAATAGGATGTTGGATAGATTTATTAATTCAGATATGATTTATAATACATGGTTCCCTCATTAATTTTGACCTCAAATGACCTTAATTTTCCTGAATCCCAGTTATATCTAATAATTCAGACCCATATTGATATCCAACTTCTTTTTAGCGCTCGACCCTGGATGAATTAAATTCATCTGGATCTCAGATAATCTTTCCAATCTGGATCCAATCTGAGATCTCTCTCCTTTGGTACTTTTGACCCCAGATGACTTAGTTTAATTCCAATTTTGGATAAACCTAATAATTAAAATTATCCTCCCACAGATTTATATTCTCGTGTGGACGAAGTTCTCCTCCTGAATTCGACCCAATTCTTTCTCTGCAAACTTAACTTTCAACAATTTAATTCAACAACTCATTAATTTCTAATGTGACAGTGAAAATGAGAGGGTTCGACTAGAGAAATCACGTTTTCAGTGTCAGATATTAAATCATTATAAATATTGAGAGAAAAATATCCATAATCCATACACACAACACAATTTTGAAATTCAATTCCTGAAATAGAAATACAATCTTTCTCTCTGAGCTCTGCTCAACACACAACTTGCTTCACTATGGACTCTCCCTATTTTCCCTTCCTCTTGGGTTATTGTTTTCACTGAGGGTTTTATTCAAATTCATACAATTATGGAGAGGAAATGATCAAATCCCTAAAGAATGAATTCATATCCTCAAAAATATCAACAAACCAAAACCTATCCCAAAATTACTCAACAATATGCTAAATTAGAAAATTTGTTACATTACATGGCTATTTAAAGATACCCCCTAGAAACCTCTAGAACTATTAAAACTTAGTAAACAAATGTAATTTTTAAAAGATGCTCTTGCATCACTAAACTTGATTTATGTCCTCACTATACCTCTAATTTTGCAAAAATGTGCATGCAACAATCACTGTTAGAGTTATGCATATTGTAAAACATTTCATATATTATGTTACATGTCATCCTTCATTTGAATTTATGAAGAAAACATATGCACTAATCTAAATTCCAATACTTCATACATAATCTCTTGTGAATTATCTTTCTAATGACTATACTCATGCCTCATTTTGAGTTTTGAGCTAAAAGTTATAAAATTTTGAATTTTTTTAGAATCCCAATTGGGTATCTTCATGCCTTCTTTTTGGATGCTCTTTAAATGTTTCATCTTTATCTAGGTCTGGGTCATTGAGCACCACCCACATATTTAAATAAAAACTAATTTTTATTTTCTATAAAATTGAAGAAAAAATGGCTAGTGGCCCTCACTAATACTTTCATTCCCTTTAAATTTCGCTCGATTTTGAGTTTTTTTGCTCCCGTTATGAACAAAACAAGTTTTTGGCTCCAAATTTTTTATTTTTATTTTTTATCCTTGTCCATCTTTATCCTTTCCTCCTTCTCTCTTCTCCTTCTGATTTTTCTTCTCTTCTTCTCTTTTTGTTTTCCCTTCCTTGACGATCACTACAAACCATTCATCGACGATTGATGGAATTCTTGTATTGATGATTGACGAAAACCTTCTATTGGTGTTTGGAAAAAACCTTCTATTGAGGATCGATGAAATTTTTTCTATTGGTGATCAGGGAAAAAGTCTCTATCGATGATCAACGAAAAGGTTCTTATTGGCAGTCAACGAAAATGTTTTATCGACAATCGACGAAAAGTCTCTATCAATGATCGAAGAAAAGGTCTCTATCTATGATTGATGAAAATATTTCTATTGGCGATTGATGAAAATGTTTCTATCAATGATCAGTAAAAACGTCTCTATAGACGATCAATGAAAATTTTTCTATCGATGCTTGAAGAAAAAGTCTCTATTGAAAAAAATGTTTCTATTGACGATCAATGAACAAGTTTCTATTGGCGATCGGTAAAAAGTCTATATCTATAATTGGAGAAATTTTTTATATCGGTGAAAATGTTTCTATTGGCGATCGACGAAAAAGGTTTCTATTGATGATTGACAAAAAACATTCTATCGGTGATTGGGAAAAATTCTCTATCGGTGGTCAATCATTTTTTTTTATTGATGATCAATAGAAATATTTCTATCCGCGATCGATGAAAAGGTTTCTATTGATGATCGGATAAATCCTTTGTATTGGTGATCAGTGAAAACATTTGTATCGATGATCAACAAAATCCTTTGTATCGATGATCATATATTTTCTTTCACATTGACGAACTCATTTAACTTAGAAATTTCTGACCAAATCTGCAATGGATCTAGACCATTGATCTCTATATCAATATGATCTCGACCATCAATAAACTAAACTTCATCGAACTTTGAATTCTTCTTCAACGATCTTGAAAATTATTTTTACTTCGAACTTCTCCAACCTGCAATTGAATCTTGATCATTGATCACAAATTCAAATGCAATTTGGGTTGTTGATTCTCCAAACTTCACAATCACCATGAAACCATGAAATTTGACCTCCCAAACCAATTTTTAACTCTGCAACTTGCAGATAGATGCCATTGATAATCTCTTTAGCCATTCTAAGCGAAAATTTGACTTGAATTTGCTTAGAAATTTGGGGATTTCACTCTGATTTTTACAATTTTCCCCAAATTTGACACAGATCAAACTTTGCAACCATGAATTTATCAAATTCAAATTGATCTTTGGCCCACATGAATCTGGTGTTGAACCAAAAGCTCTAATACCAATCTATGACATATCCAACTCCATTGTTGGGGCATGTTACAACTAAAATGACTAACATGTCGATTCAAATGTAGAAAAATGTGTGCAACATGACAAATAGGCATGCTATTATCATTAATTCATAAAACAATGAATGCAAATGGTTTAAAAACGCACAACAATAATTACACACAAATTGTAGCATTCATACATACAATATATAGAGTAAAATCAATGTTCTATCATAACATTAACACTGTAAATGACACAATTATCAAAACACTTATATTTTAAAATGTTTTACACAGTCGGTTGTAGACGAAGGATGATCCTCTCAACCATAGGATCTATTACACATCTCTACAACAAGCCACCCTTGAGATGGGGTTATAAGTCCACAAGGATGAACATGCTCCTATGGGTGTCTATAGTCCACTATAATAACTCAGAATTAACTAAAAACATAGTGACATTTCTCCTACAAAAATTCCAACTACCCATCTCTCTTCCCCATTAGTATGAACAACCTAAGGGATGAAATTTCCTTCTTTGAACCACATTCCCTCAGAAAATATCCATCCCCCCCAAGGATCCAATACAAAACCATACATGAATCTCTCTATTGGGGGCTCCAGGAAATCTAGTTGTAATAGGAGTTCTCACAACAACCTTTACACATTATCTTCACGTGATTTCTCATCGAAAATCTTTCACAGGAATAATAGCCTCATTCACAACATAATTTCCAAATTTAGCAAGTTGTCTTACATACCCACTATGGTTGGCCACTCTTTTACAACACTCGTCTCTATTTTTCCTCATTGCTTTCTAACTGTAAAAAATGTTCTTCCTTCCTACTCGAATTTCCTCTTCTCCCATGCTTTCTTGACTCTTAATCTCCCACCCAAGGATGATTACACTCAACCCATGTTGTCATAATTGAATGTGAATTCCTCCCTCAATCTCTTACATGAATTCAATGATTAAGTGTTTAATAAGTCACATGGATAAATAACTAAATGAAAAACCAATTAATGAATATGTCTTAAGACTCAAAACATATGGAAACTCCTCAAAATCCCCATTAAACCCCCTCTCTTGTGGAGTCATAGCCCCTCGTTAATCTGGTCCTTACCCATATACAGTCGATGGTGTATTTAATTTTGTTATTTTTCAATGTACAATGTTTACATATTACATCGCTTGGTCCTGAACCATTCATAATATTTACAAATATGCAATGCTACATCGGGGGATCAAAACTGGGGTGTTACACACCTAGTGCCTTAGAAAAACTAAAATCCATGTATCTAAGAAAACTAAAATGACGCCTTGACACACTTTCACCATCATATACAAAATTTGTAAACTTGAATATCCAAAAATGCATGGATTGTTCACAGAGGAGAAAAAGAGAAGTAAGAATTAGGCAATTTGGGATCTCAAAGAAATTGGAAGAATACCCCAACGCCCTCCTCATGAATCTCCTATTATTGGGTTCCTCCAGAGGGGTGTAATGGTGGGCCAAATGGCCCATAGTGATATAATAATACTAGAGTCCATTCAATATAAGGCGGACTAGGTCCACCATATTATTAAATAAGACCCATTATGGTAGTGAGACTTATTGAATAAATGTAATGGTGCCTCATTAAAGAAGGCCCACTAGGTAGTTAGGAGGTTGTTATGATTAGAGTTTTCTTACTTAGTATGAATAAGGATGGATTCCTCCTTATGATATGTGGATGAGTATTGTAATTGGATCTTATCTCATTAGGAGGTTTCCCCCTAGAAGAGACAAGTGAACAAGAGTGGATTCCTTCCATAAAAGGATCAATTGTAAGGTGTTGGCCTACCTTAAGGGTTTTGATATTAATAAAGTGTGGAGAATTTATATTTTATTAGTGT
>ML801654.1:131504-185760 GCA_009831015.1 Picea engelmannii
AAATTCATACAATTATGGAGAGGAAATGATCAAATCCCTAAAGGATGGATTTGTATCCTCAAAAATATAAACAAACCAAAACATGTCCCTAAATTACTCAACAATATGCTAAATTAGCAAATTTGTTACATTACATGGTGATTTAAAGATACCCCTATAAACCTCTAGAACTATTACAACTTAGTAAAATAAATTGTAATTTGTAAAAGATGATCATGCATCAGACTCTCGGGGAATAAAATACATGTTCATAGGTTTTATCCCATAAGTTATTCAATACCTTTTCCATAATTGGAAATTTATGTTGTTTTCATCCACGTGGCATCTTCAAGTGGCTGGTCCTTCCACTTGACTAAGTATTGAAAGTACTCTTTTCCCCTTTTCCTTTTCACTACCGTCTTGTCTAGAACTTATTCAATCTATTTTTGATGTGCTCTAGCTAGTTGTTTCTCCCATTCAATGTTTTGAATTGCGTCATTAATAAGTGGATATGTAGAAATTTTTTCTACTCCCTTGAAGGGGTAAAAATATGAAACATTAAAAATTGGAGAAATTCCAATGTTACTTGGAAGTTCTATTTCATAAGTATTTGAGGAAAAATTCCTCAACACTTTACATGGTCCAATATTTTTAAGCTTCAATTTATTGTATTCCCCTCTAGGAAATATTTTCTTTCTGAGGTGTGCCATAATCAAGTCCCCAACTTCAAAATGAAGCTAACTCCTCTTCAAGTCTTCTTGTTGTCTGTACTTGTTGTTGGTTTAATGTAGTTGTTGCTTGACACTTTCCTACAATTCTTGCATACCTATTGCAAAGTCTTCACCATCAACACTTCTCATTTCTTTTTTTCCTAAATTTCTTAATTAATAAATTCCTCTTGGGTGAATTTCATATAAAATTTGACCCTGTGCCTCTATTAGGTGAATCATTATATGCAAACTTTACTTGTGCAAGTACCTAATCCCACATCTTGGGATGTTCACCTACTAGAATTATCAAAATATTTCCCAAACTTCTATTTACTACCTTTGTTTTCCCATCAGTCTGTGGTTGGTATGTTGAACTAAAACTAAGATTGGTTCTTGACTTTCTCCATAGAGTTCTCCAAAAATGACCCACAAATTTTGTGTCTCTATAAAAAATAATACCTTTTGGTAACCATGCAATCTGATTACTTCTTTAAAGAATAAATTATTAATATTAGTTGCATTGCTCGCCTTTGTGCAAGTTATAAAATGTGTTGTTTTTTATAATCTCTCCACAACTACATAAATTGAATCATTACCTTTCCGAGTTCTTGTACACAAATTCCAAACTTGTAGAATCCCATGGTCTGCTTGAAATTGGAAATGGTTGATACAATCCAACATTCTAAAATTTTCCCTTTGCATGCTAACATGCCCTGCATCTTTAAAAAAAAAATTAACATTATCTTGCATACTAGGCAAGAAATAAATTTATTTAACTAATAAAATGTTTTGTCTCGTCCAAAATGTCCCACCAATCCTCTAGTATGATTTTCCTTCAACAAATTTTCCCTCATTGAACATCTTGGAATACATAATCTGCTTCCTTTGAATAATAATCCCTCTTGTATCATATAATCTAATAATGAACTTATGTTTCTACTTACTAGATTCTCATAGGATACGTACACATCTTTAAAATATGCATCATCCTTATACATCTCTTTCAAATCATCAAATCCTAAGACATTCACTTGCAACTCATGTAAAATTAAATTGACAATGCTTAATGCATCTTCTACCCTGTTTGACTGTCCACTTATATGTCTGATAACAAAGGTAAAGATTTTCAAAAACTCAACCTACTTAACATGCCTCTCACTTAATTTTGTTTGATTGTTGATAAATTGTAAGGCCTATTTATTAATATAAAGGAAAATTTCTTTAGGCATGAGGTAATGTCTCCATTTCTTCAGTTCTTGAAAAATGGCATAAAATTCCTTATCATACGAGAAGTATTTATTTTTTGCTTCATTGAGTTTTTCACTAAAATAAACAATTGGTTTTCCCTCCTAAATTAAAACAACTCCTATTGCAGTCCCGCTAGCATCACATTCAACTTGAAAAAGTTTGTTGAAATCTGGTAAAATTAAAATAGGTTGTTTTGTAATTTCCTTCTTTGATAACCTAAAGCTTTTATGAGATGCTTCTTTCCATTTAAATGGCTATTTTCTTTCTTTAATTGTCTCCACAATTGGAGCAAAAATTCCACTAAAATTTATGACAAATTTTCTATAAAAACTTGCCAAACCATGAAAGCTTCTTATCTAAAAAATAGTCCTTGGGGTAAGCCAATTTATTATATCCTTTACCTTCTCTTGATCCATATTTAATCCATCTCTTGATATCACACAATCCAAATAAACTAACTCTGTCTTCACAAAATTGCACTTTTTCAGATTGATTAGTAGCTTATGTTTTTGCAATTTACTCAAAACCAACCTGATATGCCTCAAACGTTCTTCTCTAGACTGATTGTAGACCAGGATATCATCTAGATAAACTATAGAAAATTTACCAATAAATTCTTTAAGAACTTCATTCACAAATCTTGTAAAAGTGCTAGGATCATTTGTAATCCCAAAAGGCATTACCAACCATTCATATAATCCATCATTTGTTTTAAAAGTGGTTTTCCATTCATCTCCTTCTCTAATTATTATATAATGACACCCACTCTTCAAATCTAATTTTGAAATATTCAACACCACTCAAGCAATCCATTAAAGCATCAATACAGGGTAGTTGGAATATTTACCAGATTGTAATTTTGTTTATATCTCTAGAATCAATGCACATTCTCCATCCTCCATCTTTCTTCGAACTCAACACTATAGGAACAACACACGTGATTAAAATTTCCTTGATCAGGCCCTTATCTATAATCTCTTGTAGCTAATTTCTAATCTCCTAATTCTCCCTTGGAGTCATTCAATATGCTACCTTATTAGGAAGATTAGTTCCTAGAATCAAATCTATATGATGGATAATGCTTCTTATGGGAGGTAAATCACTTGGAAAGTCATCAATCACAATACCAACGAACTTATCCAACATATTTTTAACTTCTTCAAGAAAATCATTTAAATTTGAGCTAGTAAGAATTACCTTTGGCTTACCCACTAAAGAAAAATGTACCTCCTCATTCTTAATTTCTTGCAGTAATTCTTTCCCACTAATTAGCAGTACTTCAGGGCTGACTTCTTCAACTACACCTTCATATTTTAATGGTAAGAGTGTATGCTTTTGTCCATCCTTCTCAAAGGTGTATTTGTTTCTCTTCCGTCATGTATATCCTTCCTGTCATATTGCAACGATCTACCTAACAAAATATGACGCAAATCCATAGGAAAAATGTCACAAAGTACCTTGTATTTGTAGCTTCCAATACGAAACTCCACTTCACATTGCATCAATAAAATTTGATAAGAAAACCTATATCTCTTTGATAAGGTCTTCTTCCTCTCAAATCACCATCTCTTGATGATTTTTTTGGATGGTATGAACCGTTGCCCTCTTTTTTTTGAGTTGATAATCTTTCTCTGCCACTTTTCTATCCTTTGCCTCTTACTAGACTTCGACCTCTTTCTCTTTGACTTTGTTTCCTTGCCAAATTTTTCTCTACCTTAAGAGAAAATTGATATGCTTCCTCAACATTTCTTTAAGATAAAATGCCAATTTCATCCTAAATATCATACCTTAGCCCATTAAGATATCTAGCAACATTTTACGGTTTTTATTCTATATGACCATCTCTAATATTTGATCTATAAAACTCTTCATTGTACTCTTTAACTGACATACCTTTCTGTTTTAGATTTTGCATTTGTCTAAAAATATTGAGCTGATAATATTTGGGCATGAACTTACCTTTCAACTTTGAGACCATTCTGTCTGAGCTTTTGATTCTTGTCTTGCATTTGTTTTGACTATCAACTTGTACTCCATTCCACTAGAGAAATGTGTTTCCTTTCATTATTGTCACGTCAAACTTCACCTTCTTCTCGTCTGCTACATTTTCATACTCAAAATACTTATCCATGGAGCCGATCTAGTACATAGATTATTCCACATTCAAATTGTCTCCATATATTGGCACCTCCATATTTGGTTTTGAGCTTATTCCCATGATAGGTTTGACCGATATTACCTCAACATATTCTTCTTTAGGCTCTGCCTCTCCTTCTATAGATTCATCTTCTTCATCGTTGACATCTCCTATTTCAACCCCTCTTCTTTGGGAAAATTCCATAGTTTCCATCCGTTCCTAGAGATTTCTCATTTCTTCAATCACTACTATGTTAGAAATATGTCTTCCTCAACGTGCTCTTCATCTTCCTTGGTTACTAAATTCCATTTATTGAAAAATAATTTTTTCTACATGACCTTCAAGAATGTACTTTTCTTATGGTGAAGGAAACAACCTTCCCATTCAGCACATCAAATATCCATTTTCAATTGTATTGGAACAATTTTATTTTTTTCTTACTTATGCTCTGTTACAAAATTGATGCCACCATAGGGTCAAATATAAATTCCATGCTATTTCTCTTATCTGAAGAGATTCCAACATGTGTGTAGAATGGATCCTTGCATGCACAATCAAACATATCTAGATAGATTAACTATATCTGTCTCTTCTAACTCCTATGACCCCAAATGTATTAACATAATAGGATGTTGGATAGATTTATTAATTCAGATATGATTTATAATACATGGTTCCCTCATTAATTTTGACCTCAAATGACCTTAATTTTCCTGAATCCCAGTTATATCTAATAATTCAGACCCATATTGATATCCAACTTCTTTTTAGCGCTCGACCCTGGATGAATTAAATTCATCTGGATCTCAGATAATCTTTCCAATCTGGATCCAATCTGAGATCTCTCTCCTTTGGTACTTTTGACCCCAGATGACTTAGTTTAATTCCAATTTTGGATAAACCTAATAATTAAAATTATCCTCCCACAGATTTATATTCTCGTGTGGACGAAGTTCTCCTCCTGAATTCGACCCAATTCTTTCTCTGCAAACTTAACTTTCAACAATTTAATTCAACAACTCATTAATTTCTAATGTGACAGTGAAAATGAGAGGGTTCGACTAGAGAAATCACGTTTTCAGTGTCAGATATTAAATCATTATAAATATTGAGAGAAAAATATCCATAATCCATACACACAACACAATTTTGAAATTCAATTCCTGAAATAGAAATACAATCTTTCTCTCTGAGCTCTGCTCAACACACAACTTGCTTCACTATGGACTCTCCCTATTTTCCCTTCCTCTTGGGTTATTGTTTTCACTGAGGGTTTTATTCAAATTCATACAATTATGGAGAGGAAATGATCAAATCCCTAAAGAATGAATTCATATCCTCAAAAATATCAACAAACCAAAACCTATCCCAAAATTACTCAACAATATGCTAAATTAGAAAATTTGTTACATTACATGGCTATTTAAAGATACCCCCTAGAAACCTCTAGAACTATTAAAACTTAGTAAACAAATGTAATTTTTAAAAGATGCTCTTGCATCACTAAACTTGATTTATGTCCTCACTATACCTCTAATTTTGCAAAAATGTGCATGCAACAATCACTGTTAGAGTTATGCATATTGTAAAACATTTCATATATTATGTTACATGTCATCCTTCATTTGAATTTATGAAGAAAACATATGCACTAATCTAAATTCCAATACTTCATACATAATCTCTTGTGAATTATCTTTCTAATGACTATACTCATGCCTCATTTTGAGTTTTGAGCTAAAAGTTATAAAATTTTGAATTTTTTTAGAATCCCAATTGGGTATCTTCATGCCTTCTTTTTGGATGCTCTTTAAATGTTTCATCTTTATCTAGGTCTGGGTCATTGAGCACCACCCACATATTTAAATAAAAACTAATTTTTATTTTCTATAAAATTGAAGAAAAAATGGCTAGTGGCCCTCACTAATACTTTCATTCCCTTTAAATTTCGCTCGATTTTGAGTTTTTTTGCTCCCGTTATGAACAAAACAAGTTTTTGGCTCCAAATTTTTTATTTTTATTTTTTATCCTTGTCCATCTTTATCCTTTCCTCCTTCTCTCTTCTCCTTCTGATTTTTCTTCTCTTCTTCTCTTTTTGTTTTCCCTTCCTTGACGATCACTACAAACCATTCATCGACGATTGATGGAATTCTTGTATTGATGATTGACGAAAACCTTCTATTGGTGTTTGGAAAAAACCTTCTATTGAGGATCGATGAAATTTTTTCTATTGGTGATCAGGGAAAAAGTCTCTATCGATGATCAACGAAAAGGTTCTTATTGGCAGTCAACGAAAATGTTTTATCGACAATCGACGAAAAGTCTCTATCAATGATCGAAGAAAAGGTCTCTATCTATGATTGATGAAAATATTTCTATTGGCGATTGATGAAAATGTTTCTATCAATGATCAGTAAAAACGTCTCTATAGACGATCAATGAAAATTTTTCTATCGATGCTTGAAGAAAAAGTCTCTATTGAAAAAAATGTTTCTATTGACGATCAATGAACAAGTTTCTATTGGCGATCGGTAAAAAGTCTATATCTATAATTGGAGAAATTTTTTATATCGGTGAAAATGTTTCTATTGGCGATCGACGAAAAAGGTTTCTATTGATGATTGACAAAAAACATTCTATCGGTGATTGGGAAAAATTCTCTATCGGTGGTCAATCATTTTTTTTTATTGATGATCAATAGAAATATTTCTATCCGCGATCGATGAAAAGGTTTCTATTGATGATCGGATAAATCCTTTGTATTGGTGATCAGTGAAAACATTTGTATCGATGATCAACAAAATCCTTTGTATCGATGATCATATATTTTCTTTCACATTGACGAACTCATTTAACTTAGAAATTTCTGACCAAATCTGCAATGGATCTAGACCATTGATCTCTATATCAATATGATCTCGACCATCAATAAACTAAACTTCATCGAACTTTGAATTCTTCTTCAACGATCTTGAAAATTATTTTTACTTCGAACTTCTCCAACCTGCAATTGAATCTTGATCATTGATCACAAATTCAAATGCAATTTGGGTTGTTGATTCTCCAAACTTCACAATCACCATGAAACCATGAAATTTGACCTCCCAAACCAATTTTTAACTCTGCAACTTGCAGATAGATGCCATTGATAATCTCTTTAGCCATTCTAAGCGAAAATTTGACTTGAATTTGCTTAGAAATTTGGGGATTTCACTCTGATTTTTACAATTTTCCCCAAATTTGACACAGATCAAACTTTGCAACCATGAATTTATCAAATTCAAATTGATCTTTGGCCCACATGAATCTGGTGTTGAACCAAAAGCTCTAATACCAATCTATGACATATCCAACTCCATTGTTGGGGCATGTTACAACTAAAATGACTAACATGTCGATTCAAATGTAGAAAAATGTGTGCAACATGACAAATAGGCATGCTATTATCATTAATTCATAAAACAATGAATGCAAATGGTTTAAAAACGCACAACAATAATTACACACAAATTGTAGCATTCATACATACAATATATAGAGTAAAATCAATGTTCTATCATAACATTAACACTGTAAATGACACAATTATCAAAACACTTATATTTTAAAATGTTTTACACAGTCGGTTGTAGACGAAGGATGATCCTCTCAACCATAGGATCTATTACACATCTCTACAACAAGCCACCCTTGAGATGGGGTTATAAGTCCACAAGGATGAACATGCTCCTATGGGTGTCTATAGTCCACTATAATAACTCAGAATTAACTAAAAACATAGTGACATTTCTCCTACAAAAATTCCAACTACCCATCTCTCTTCCCCATTAGTATGAACAACCTAAGGGATGAAATTTCCTTCTTTGAACCACATTCCCTCAGAAAATATCCATCCCCCCCAAGGATCCAATACAAAACCATACATGAATCTCTCTATTGGGGGCTCCAGGAAATCTAGTTGTAATAGGAGTTCTCACAACAACCTTTACACATTATCTTCACGTGATTTCTCATCGAAAATCTTTCACAGGAATAATAGCCTCATTCACAACATAATTTCCAAATTTAGCAAGTTGTCTTACATACCCACTATGGTTGGCCACTCTTTTACAACACTCGTCTCTATTTTTCCTCATTGCTTTCTAACTGTAAAAAATGTTCTTCCTTCCTACTCGAATTTCCTCTTCTCCCATGCTTTCTTGACTCTTAATCTCCCACCCAAGGATGATTACACTCAACCCATGTTGTCATAATTGAATGTGAATTCCTCCCTCAATCTCTTACATGAATTCAATGATTAAGTGTTTAATAAGTCACATGGATAAATAACTAAATGAAAAACCAATTAATGAATATGTCTTAAGACTCAAAACATATGGAAACTCCTCAAAATCCCCATTAAACCCCCTCTCTTGTGGAGTCATAGCCCCTCGTTAATCTGGTCCTTACCCATATACAGTCGATGGTGTATTTAATTTTGTTATTTTTCAATGTACAATGTTTACATATTACATCGCTTGGTCCTGAACCATTCATAATATTTACAAATATGCAATGCTACATCGGGGGATCAAAACTGGGGTGTTACACACCTAGTGCCTTAGAAAAACTAAAATCCATGTATCTAAGAAAACTAAAATGACGCCTTGACACACTTTCACCATCATATACAAAATTTGTAAACTTGAATATCCAAAAATGCATGGATTGTTCACAGAGGAGAAAAAGAGAAGTAAGAATTAGGCAATTTGGGATCTCAAAGAAATTGGAAGAATACCCCAACGCCCTCCTCATGAATCTCCTATTATTGGGTTCCTCCAGAGGGGTGTAATGGTGGGCCAAATGGCCCATAGTGATATAATAATACTAGAGTCCATTCAATATAAGGCGGACTAGGTCCACCATATTATTAAATAAGACCCATTATGGTAGTGAGACTTATTGAATAAATGTAATGGTGCCTCATTAAAGAAGGCCCACTAGGTAGTTAGGAGGTTGTTATGATTAGAGTTTTCTTACTTAGTATGAATAAGGATGGATTCCTCCTTATGATATGTGGATGAGTATTGTAATTGGATCTTATCTCATTAGGAGGTTTCCCCCTAGAAGAGACAAGTGAACAAGAGTGGATTCCTTCCATAAAAGGATCAATTGTAAGGTGTTGGCCTACCTTAAGGGTTTTGATATTAATAAAGTGTGGAGAATTTATATTTTATTAGTGTATATTTTTTAAGTGAATCCACATTCATATCTAAGACAAATAAAATTTGGTATTAGATCTCTTTCTTGGGCCATAAATAAGTTTTTTACCCCATTTTGCAGGTTTTCAAGAAAAAAAAGGAGGGCCACAACACCTAAGTCAAATCCTGTAGATTTTTTAGTAGAATTTGAAGAAAAATGTTGTATATCTAAATTCCTCTAAAAAAAAACTGATTTAAAAAAAATGTCCAAATCGAAGCTCGGGAAGTGAAGATATCACTGATTTAAAATTAGTTATTTTAGGGTTTTTTTCGTGACAGACACATGGATTGTAGAACTCATAAATTTTGACAAGGCACTCAGATTGTTTCCAAACCAGTCTCATTGGATAGAGGATTTTCAGGGGTTTCATTTGGTATATTATATGTTGTTCTTCCAATTGATATGTCGTGCACTACAACCTTTGAATAATTTCACTCTCAAAGCCTCATGGGCATGAAGAATGGAAATATGGTTGTTAGAAAAATATCTCCAAGATTGGTCTCAGGGAATCCAAGATATTAAGAGACAATATCTAAATATCAGGAGACCTATATCATTGGGACCACATACCCTTGCATTGAATAAGAATGTAATCAAGAAAGATGTGCTTGGTATGATTTAGAGAATGATTGTGATGATTGGTATATGGATAGTTGTCATTTTTGGATGACAACTACTTTCATATTCTATATGATGAATCTACTCCACCTTATGTAGAGAAAACATTGAGGGAAATCAACAACCATTTATGACTACTAGTGTTCAACTTTCATATTCTACAGTGGTATTGTTCTTCCAGATTCAACCTCAACCCTTTACAACTATGTGGATGATATTTTTGAGGACTCTATTTATTTGAATCCTGATGACATTGGTGGTTATTTGGAGCATATTAATTGTCCATTCATGGAGTTCAAGAGTCATTAGTTGGGTGTCATCCTTAGAATTCATACATGGGACTTAGGTTTACGATGGAGCTTGGAATACTTCAATGTAGTGGATAACACTTCTACATGGGACCTTGTTTCTTTGACTCACTTCATCATTGTGGTCAACACTTATCCATAGGACCCTGATTTATGGTTGTAACTCCTCACAAAAAGAATTGATGACAACGCTTCTCTAAGGGGGGTGGAATGTTGAGATCCTCCCTAGGGATATATTGGGGGGCCAAAGGGCCCATAGTGATGTAGGCAATTCAATGTAAGGTGGACTAGGTCTATTATATCATTAAATAAAACCCAATATGGTAGTTAGACTTATTGAATAAATTTAATGGGGCCTCATTAAAGAAGGTCCACTAGGTAGTTAGGAGGTTTTTATGATTAGGGTTTTCTTAATTAGTATAAATGAGGATGGAGTCCCCCTTATGAGATGTGGAAGATTATTGTAATTTGATCTTAACTCATTAGGAGGTTTCCCCCTCGAAGTGGCAAGTGAACAAGAGTGGATTCCTTCCATAAAAGGATCAATTGTAAGGTGTTTCCCTACCTTAAGGGTTTTGGTATTAATCAAAAAAAGGGGGTTTTCCATATTATTCTTTGTATCTTGTGTGTGATTTTATTTTTAGATCTCAAGCACATAACATCAAAGTACCCTTTGGAATCTCTAGTTTTTTTTTGGATTGTGTGTCAACATCCATATTAAGATCTTTGTACATGTGTGAAAATGTAATGAAATAGAAGGAAGTTATCAATGCCTTCACTTGGTTTAACAATGGCCTCAAGTTAAGGTTTTGCATTCAAATGGATCCTTTTACTCAATTAATATCTAACTATGAATTTCCCATCACTTGAATGCATGTAATGATTCTTTCCTTATCTAGTCTCAACAATATTTCCAATGCCTTCCACTCTACAATGTTATTGGTGCCTTACTATAGTCTCGATTTATTTATTGTTTTGTTATTTTCAGATAAATGTCACTCCTGTAGCACCATAGAAACTAGGTATTCCTTGGTATGCACCATAAACTAAATCCCATCTCTTGGTATTATCTACCTTCATCCCTCCTACCTTTCTTATCCTTTCGAATTTTTAGTGCCTATTTAATTCCTTCAAAGACACATTTTATTTGTTGATGCAATTGAAGGGAGGGGATTATTTTCCATAAAAAAAACTTATATTCCTAGCTATCCATATAGCCCATCCAAGGACATTATCAAAGGTAAGGATTTGTACTAAAGGTATTTCTCCTCAAACCATTTTTTCATGCATTCTAGCAATGAGCCACTTGTCCTTACCCACTGTTAGACCCAATATATATCTCCATACCTCCTTTGCGTAATCTCATTGAACCAACGGGTGATCAATGTCTTCACCATGTTTATCAGATATTAGGTCATTGCTTAGCTCTTTTTTGAAGTACATCCCATTTCAATTTTTCTTAGCAAGTGATAGCCACATGAAAATTTGCATTTCATTAATGCCTTCACTTTCCAAATTTTCTCCGCCACTAGAATTATTCCTCTTCATCTTCTTCAAACATGGATTTGTACCCTAATTTTGTAGTGTACTTACCTTGAGTTGGTTTTTGGACTAAAATGGTGAGTCCAATTGAATATGAGCATGTGATACCCTCTTAGCGAATCTTGACCATTGAATTGTGAGCATGTCTTCCATTCCTAGTGCCTCTATCTTCTGCCATCCTTTCTACCATACATTAGTATTTATAGGATCTACTACATCAATGAGTACAATGAACCTCATATTGCTCAATATTAATATCAAGACATGTGGATGAAGATACATGTCCAACACTCCCTACACAAGGGTCAATCCATATCCTTACCTTTTTACCATTATCTATCCTCCATGCTAGCCAATTCCCTACTAGAGGGAAGGTTAATACCAATGATTTCCATATTATTGAGGTATTGGCATATGTTTTTACTGGGTATCTAATCCAATCTTCAATTGACAACAAGTCTAGATATTTTTGTATAACCACCTTGTGTGAAGCCTCCAAAGAATTGTTGTTGCTAAAGCCTTATAAAAAAAAGTGAATATTAGTTAACATAAAACCTCCTACAACCTTTGACTTAGCTATTATTTTTCATTTCACTAGATTCATTCCATACTTTTCCTTTCTTCATGTCCATAAAAAGTGACAACACTTTATCCTTATTTTTTCTAACGTTCCTTTTGGGATAAATACCATTAATATCTAGTAAAGAGGAATAATTTCAAGGATCAATTTGACTAGAGACAATGTACCTTCAATGGAAAACCATCAATTACACCTAGTTGCAACCCTTTCTGGTATAGTCATATATAGTCATTGAAACCATGATCATTGGGTTTTAGCATAAACCCAAGGTATTTGAATCCTTTATTAAATTCAATTCTTTGAAAAAAATATTGTTATTATGACTTCTTGACCCTACTGAACTCTATTGAAAGTGAGAAGAGATTTCTAGGCATCGATTTTCATCCTCTTGTATTTACTATATAAATCCATAATCTCCTCGAGTTTGAGAGCTTCCCTTAGAGTATTGTTTCTAAATAACAGGACATTATCCATAAACAATAGATGTGACAAAGCCAATTTCCTTCCAATACTTATGCCTTTGATTGAGCCATTCCTCACATACTCCATAAACATTTGTCTTAGAACTTTTTCTAAAATAAGGAATATGAGAGGAGACAAAGGGAACCCCTACCAAAAACATTTAATAGGTTTTAAAAAACCAAATGTTGACCCATTGATTAGTAATAAGAAGGATACAAAATTGAGATAATTCATTATCCAATTGAAAAAAGGAAAACAACATCCTATGTGGAAGAGGATTAACCTTATATACAACCAAGTTTCCCTATCATAAAGTGTAATGTCCCCATTTTTGGATTCCCTTGCTCCGTAGTTGGAGATGACCTTATGGTTTTATGTTAGCTTGGCCAGAGGGGTAATTTGAGGTTAATAGTGAGTTTGGGTGGCTTTTAGGAGCTATATGATGCTTTCAGAGGTCCACTTATCATATTTCATCATCAAGATCATTCCCGCGTAATCATATTTTGATTCTGTTGCATTTCGACTGTTCCCATAATTTGGGAGCATTATTGATCATAATTTAATGGATTACACTAAGGTTGTGGTTTTAATCAATTATCTAAGAGGGGTACCTTGGTGTAATAGCTCGTTGGAATTTAAATGAAGAGCTTTAAATGTTGGAGAGGATGAAAAGTGACTTCCAGAGACCATAAATTCTTTAAAGTCAAATAAATCACTTTTTGGAGTAAAAGGGTTAATAACTTAATAAAGTGATTTTACTAAAAATAAATTAAAAAGTCACTTGAGGGTAAAAATGTAAAAGGGTCAGAAAGTTTGTAAAAGGGTTAGCAAAAAGGTGAAAGGGGCGATACAATAAAGATGAGAGCTCATTTTCTCATTATGTTGATGATTATAAAAAAATGATTTGGAGAGCTCTTGGAGCCTTTGGGGTTTGGAGTGAAACCCTTGTTTGGATTAGTTTCGGTGGTGAAAGATTCCACCCTAGATGATCAGGTTTCAGTGGTGAAATATTCCACCCTAGCCATTAGAAGGGGACATCATTCATATCTTCCACTTGTGTTTACTGTTTAGGAGATCCATCACATCTAATTGTAGAGGAATTTGTTGTGGGAGTTAAGTTTGTCTTGGAGGAGATCAATTTTCTAGTGGAAGGTTGTTCTTCTCTTGCAGAGGTTGTTTCCTTGGAGTGGAGGCCAATTTCTTTAGTGAGAAGGCATAATACATTTGAGAGGATCGAGTTCTCTTATATAGGGGTTGAGAACTCTTATGGGAAGTTGTATCCCTTATTATGGACTGATTTCTTAGCAGCCACCAAGATTCTTCTAGCAAAGGGACGAGGTCCATTGTGCAACAATATTCTCTTGGTGTGGAGGTCATGTGCATCTAACAACAACCAATCCTCTTATACATGGGACATGTTCCAGTGTGCAGGTCATGTTTGTTGGTGAGGTTGAGTTAGTTACTATGTGGACCATACTTTGGTAGAGAGTTTGTCATTCTCATTGTAGAGGTTGAGCATCTTTCTGTTGGAGACCAAAATTCATTTCCAGGGTCGAATTTTCTCGTTGCGGGCCGAATTCCTTGTCAAGGGCCAAGTTCTTTGCTGATTGGGAGGCAGAGATCCCTTGTTGGTCGATTTAAATCACTTATGGGTCGAGTTCCTCATTGTTGGGAGATTTTGGGCTGAGTATTTTCTGATTGGGAGGCAAAGATCCCTTGTGGTACTAATTAACTCACTGCTAGGCTGAGTTCCTCAATGCTAGGCGAGTTTCTTGGTTGAAGAGACGAGTTCTTGTTGGATGGAGGCCACATACAAAGTGTTGAAGGGTTGCAATCTCTTGTGGGGGTTGAACTAATCTTCAATATGTTTCCAACTATTACACAGGTCATATTGTAAAACAAACTCATATCATATTTTCTATATTAAATCTTGTTGTAGAATTTTGATGGTTTATTGTCATGTTGTAACCTTTGTTTTTTATGCTAAATAAAGACTTTCCTATTGGTATTAAATCTTGCTTATCTATTGAAAACCACAACAAGAAACTCAAACAACAAGCAAAAAATACAAACAACAACTAGGGGTATTTTACCATGGATTTGGGTTTGTAACCAAAGTGTTTGACATAATTCATGAACTAAAAGAACACTTAAAACACCACAACAACAAAAACAAGGTAATTACAATGGCATTGGGGTATGCTACGAAAGTGTTTGTCAATAGTCCTTAGCCAAAAAAATAAAAATATACAACAGTCAAAACAAGATTGTTAGAGGGGGGATTTGAGGTTATTGGAAAACTATTTAACGAAAGTCATGACCTAGATATTCACTAAAACATAACAACAACAAATAGAAATTTATATCAGCCATAAGGAGGGACATTACATTATAAGGTTTGGAGAGATATGACTTAAATCCTATGGCTTAGGTCTTCTTAGTCTTGATTAATTGTAATGCTTCTTGAGCCACCCCTTAGAATCAAGAATATGTATATTTATTAAAAAACCAATATGCTCTTCTAAAATAGTTTGAGAATATTCCTTTCAGTGTCGCGACAATGAATTTACAAATGTTTTTAAAGAGAATTCCATACAAATATGGGTGTAAATTCCTCAAAAGATGTGGGGTTGTCTTTATTGTGGATCATAACTATGAAGGTAGAGTTGATGGCTCTAAGTACCTATCCTCATAGGCTAGATTCTTCAAGTACTTTGAGTAGATACTCCTCCATTAATACATAAAATCCTAGATAAAATTTGATTGAATAAACATATGGTCTAGGACTTTTATCCTTTTGAAAAGACTCTACCACTACGTTTAACTTTACATTATAGATTTTAGAGATCATATTCAAATTGTCTTTCTCATTTATAAATCCAGGGATGTAAGAGGAAACATTTATTATCTCTACTATGTTTTCTCCTTGCACAATATTTTGAAATTGGACACCCCTAGATATGCTAACTCTTTGAATATTTTGGTTTTCCTCCCATCTTCTGATTGCATTTCCCCTATGGTGTTGTTATTTTTCCTTTTTTTGGCATACCATTGAAATATCTTAGTATTTTCATCCCCTTGTGATGGTCATAATTCTCTACTTTTCATCCTCCCTTTGGAGTCCTCCCACTCTAAAAGTTCCATTTTCATGTCCCAATATAGCTTGTGTTATGTCTTTTCTTCAGTAGAAAAAACCCCTTTATTTTTTAGATCACACATCTAGGATATCACGCCTTCCAACTTCACTAATTTTTGTTTAAGTACTAGCATTTTCCTTTGGCCCAAGCCAGGTTTGTTCTTTTCACTCTTCTTAAATTCTCTACAAATTGAAACATCATTGACTTCTATGCATAAGTTGAGATATGTCTCCATTCCTCCTTAACATTTTTTACAAATTCCTCATATTCCAACCAAATTGGCTTGAATTTGAATGGTCCAACGATTATATTTATCCTTCTCCACCTAGAGAAAATGGTACAATAGAAAGGACCCAATTTCATACCCATCTTTTGATTCTATTTGAATCTTCCAATAGCTTCTCCAAGAACAAAAATCTATCCAGTCTCTTTAAAATTCCTTGTCTTCCCACACTTTGATTTCTCTAAGTTGGCAAAAGATTTACAAGATCAACATCACATGACCCTGGTTCCTTCGTTTTACAAAGAATGCAGTTTGATAGAGGGTTCATTTTGATGGCATTTCCCCACATTTCTTCTCTCCTAGTAACAAAATTTAAATCTCCTCCCAAAATCATATATTCCTCTTTAAGACAGTTCCTTGAAAAGAAATTATCCCAAAAATATTTCTTGTCATTGTAGGGTCCATACATGTTGATTATAGAAATATTTTTACTTGAAAATTTCCAAAGAGTTTTAACTCTATCCATATACCTATAAGGATTAAAGAATCCAGTTAATAAATCCGAGAGAAGCCTTCCATCCAAATATAATTCCCCCTGATTTACAATTTGACTAGACTCCTAAAACTATTATTTCTTTACAAATGAATCAATAATACATTTGGAACTTTCAATATCTAATACAATTTCTTGTATTAGTATAATATCTAGTTTGTGAAGCTTGTAGAGGTGATTTAGGGCTAGATTTTTATGAGGGGATCCCAACCCTTTAATATTAATTGAGAGGACTAGCATCACTTAACCTTTCCATGTACCTTGCTTTCTCTAAAGACCTCCATAATTTGGATTTCCTTCTCCGGGTAATAATTGGAGACACGCCCTCGTCTAATATTTGTAATCCTTTCCTCTACCTTATACTAGGATATTCTACCTATGATTTGATGGATCTAAGATGGTGTATGGATATATACTTGGGCTTGGAGATAGCCTTTGAATGCTATAATATTTGTGAAATTTGAACTTCCCCCAAGCCTGGTGGTTCCTTTACACATAGAGGAAGGGACATAGTGGGGTAGGGAGAGGGGAGGGGTGTTTTTTCCTTTAGTGTTTGTCCATTCTCAACTCACCAAAGAAAAAACATAGTGAAATCATGGTTGGTTAGGAAATAATATTGCTTGTAATAAGTTCAAAAATAACATGTAGGAAACTATGAAGATATATATGATGAATGTATGTTGATTTTATCTTTGGATGGTTATTGATGCCCTGGTGTTTTTACTTCATTTATTCCTTCACACGTTCTGATTGTTATTGAGTAAATAAAATATGGAGCCCTGAGGTGACACTATGGAGGAGGAGTTGATTAATTATGAGGATATGGGTGAGTTGTGCCTTAGATCAATCTTTAGAACTCATGAGGAGTTGGTAGAAATTTGGTGAGGTTATAGGGCCTATTATGAAGAACTATCCTTTGGTCATGGCGTGTTAGGAAGTCATAGTGCAACTATGGGAAACAATCCTCTTTGGGATGAGCTCGGATATCATGGAAAAGGATGGTGTGAGTGGATTGAATGGGATGAAGGTACGAAGGTAGGACCCAATTGCATTGATGAGACCCTTTATATTATTAATGATTTTGACCAAGGACTATTCTAGATAGTGAGATGAGCATTGGGGAACAATGATATAGTTTGTGTTTTGGTATGAAGGAAAAACCCTTTCTCATCTTAGTAGAGAGCCAAAGTAAAAGGGATATGGTGTATGGGGTGTGAGGATATAGGAACCCAAATTGTGCGAGAAGGGTGAAAGGAAGGTTTTGAGTTTGATCAAGGAAGAGGGCTTGGATCACTCTCAGTGTATGAGTTGAGAGGTGAAAGGTGAATGGAGGAAGGAGAGGAAGACCATAAAAGAAAGGTAGGAAAGAATAAATGTATTAGGAGAAGGAAGGATAAAGTTAAAATGGTGTTGGTAAAAGACACGAGCTTCAAGGTGGTTCAAATTTTGATGGAAAATGCCCTTACTGGGTGCTTTAGGGATAAACAAGTGAAAGGCGAGTCTTTGAAAAGGTGTTAACTTAGAGGAAAATTTGATCAAAATATTAGGTTAGTATATGAAATATCACATTTTTCTTTGAGGTTATCTCTCCTTCGAATTTAAGTAAAAGGAGGATGCAAAATTAATTATGAGGGAATAATAGTTCTAGGGATTGTTTGTGTTAATGTTAAACGTTTGGAAGTTGGGATTTGATCCATGCCTCAAGGCAAACTTTAAACATCTAGTTTTGGTGCTAATTCTCGAGCTCTTGATGGAATTATGGAAAATGAAGATTCTATAATCAATGGGTAATGGTTTAGGTAAATTCATGATTCTCGAGGAACGGTTTGAGTCTTAAATAAACATAAAAGTGATTGAGGTTTTGTTCAAGTTGGACCTCTGCAAGGGCTTACCCAGGGAGACTGATATTGAATGGGGAGATAGGGTGTATGTCAAAAGGTTGGACTATTGAAGGGTTTTGTTTATTTGTTTGAAATTTTATGGTGTAGGCCATGTTTGGAGAGATTGTGTGTAGCAAAAATGTAGTTGGGTTTGGAGGAGAAATGATGAGGGGACTCAAAATTTCCAAGATGTTTCTAGGCCATAAAGAGAATATGACTAACCCTAAATATTTAAAGGTCAACAAGGTCAAGGAATTTCCCTCATAAGATCAGTCACACTCCAAATCCTTTGACTCTTTCCAGCTGGAGGTTGAAGTATACAATAGTTCTATGCAAGGTATGTTAGACCAATTTCTTAATCCACATCCTAGAAATTTGTTGGAAGGTACAATTTTCTTAGAAGAAGATATTGAGTATTCCTAGCCTAGGGGGAAGGGAGTGAGAGGCTCAAAATGCCTTGTAGATTGAAAAACCTTATAAAGGAAGCATATATTGAATTCATCTAGTTCTAAGTCCTCTAATGCTAGGAACCTAAGTTTGGATTCTCAGTTACCTGAGCCTTGTGATGGTAAATTCCTAGTAGAAAAATAGTTTAGTGGAAGATTCGGGGAGATATTATTCAAGGGGGTAAGGACATGAAAATTTTATATATCATTGGTAATTCAGAGCTCCAAGAAGGGTCCCAAACTTGAGTCCATAAACCTAAAAGGAAACCCATAGGTTCTCAGGTCTCCAAAGCTAAATCCCAGAGTGTATCCTTATCTAGTGAGGGGGTGGCTTCTCCTAAAGGAAAAGGTAGGTCTAGATAGAGCTTGAGATCCAAGAAGGAAGTAATATTGGATGAAGGGAGATAAATAGAGGGAGGATTGACCAATGACATAGGTTATTCCTCAATAGTCTCTAGAAAATCATTATGGTCCTTAACCAAAAAAAAAAATCAAGGAAGTGAAAGAAGGAAAATGGTAACCATAAAGGGGGGCATTAGAGAAGGGATGGACTTAAAGAGATTTCCCTCATGATTTTCCCGTCTGTAAATGTGGGAGGGTGAGGGGTGCCAAGAAAAAATTATCGCTCAAAAAGTTTCTTAGTAAATACAAGCTTGACATTATATTAATCCAAGAAACTATGTGTGAAGGGAAGAAGGTTGTGGAAATATTGTCTTTTGTTCTAAAGGATTGGTCTTTTATCTCTATGGATGTTGAAGGTTGGTTAGGTGGTTTAGTGACAAGATGGAATTGCAACATAGATGCCTTATCTTCTTCCTTTTTGAATGTTGGAATTTTGTTGGAATGCACATCTAAAAGTTTGAGAAATGTCTATAAAATCATCAACTTGTATGGTACATATGGGGATAGAAAGTTGTTATGGGATTCCTTTGATAATATCAACTGCATAAAAGGGGATAATGTTATTTTAGGGGGAGACTTGTAATTTGTTAGATTGTGAATCCCTAAACAATCACAAAGTTCGAGACCACATTCTTATAAGTTTCCATCATTATTTAGTGATGAGGTGTTGTCATCATCCATTGATGAGGGGCCAATGAAATCTAAATATAAAAGTGGTCAATTACATGTACTATAAATTGACATCATGAGATAAGTACATATGTTGAGAATGGCTTAAAACCTTTTCCACCAAATTCCTGTCTCTTTTCTTACTTTCTCTATTTATTAACATGGTATCAAACCTCCTTTAGTCTTAAGGGCATGATAGCTTTAATCTTAAGGACATGATAGCACCGTGGTAATTTTCCATAAAATATCAGGAATCCAAGCTTCATGGTAGTGATTCATCACAGAATAAGAATAATGATGTTATCTACACCAATAAAATAACAAATCTACCTCCATTTGGACATGCAATAGCAAAGATATTTGGCAAGCCACGCGAGGTCGTTTCTCTTCTGAGATTTGGCCCAAACTATGTCGCCCACGCCATATTCTTCCATGGAATTTTGGAAGCCACCTGCCATTTCACCTTCAGGTTGAAACCCTTCCCAACGCTTAGAATAGGGGACATCTAACTTAACGCAGGTCGCAATCAAGCAAAGCACGGTCGGCACCGTCTGCATCGACTCCACCATCACTCTCTCCCCGTTATGACCATCAACTTTTCAGATTCTCTACGTGGGCATCAAGGCTTGTGACACATTTTGTTCCCTCAAATTGAAGCAGAAAAAATGTGACAGTCCAGTCTTGTAATTTTGGTAAAAATAAAAGGTGTTGTTTCACTGTTTTATGTTTGGTTCTTTTTGCTGGAATTTGATGATTTAAATCTGTACGAAATCACAATTTTCTGTTTTTTAAATTGCATTTTTGAATATAGAAATGGATTCAACATGTTGAAAAATCTCTGGAGCACCGGAATTATACATAAATAATTGAATTTTTGAATGCAGAAATGGATTCAGTGTGCTGAAAAACCTCTGGAGCACCCAAATTATACAGAAATAACTACTCAGATCTGCAGATCCAACAATCACTTTTCAAATTTCAGACAAATATCCCATGAAAAGAACCAAAACTTAAAACTAATAAAAAAAAAAAGCATAAAATGTTTTTGACAATGCAGTTTGAAGTCTTGTAATTGGTGTAAATAAAAAGGAAGCATGGGTAATGCTTTCAAGAGTAAAGTTGAAGTATTATGAAAGAATGGTTGAATATCAAATTGCTTTTTTTCATAAGCCTAAAGTGTCATGAAGGAGAAAATAGGCTGAAGTATTCAAATTGTACATGGTCACACAATTGTCATTGGGAGTACTTATAATAAAATCATTTTTGTTTAGCTCCTTGTTTTAGACCTGGTTTGAAATTGGAATAATTTTTCTTGACACTTAAAAACACAATTGTAATTTATCATTTAAACACCATACACATTGAGTAATAAAATATAAAATATTGGTCATTCAAAACATGTAACAAAGAGGATTAAGAGTTCTTTATTCATTGTATCTTCATTGAGCATTGTTAAAGTTCAAAGGTGATAATTCTCTGTGGTCCATGTAAAATATGCTTCAATTGATCCATAACAAGATAGTTCAAGTGTCTTTTTGGTTTTAAGTTTGTTCAGTAATTGAAATTGAAGCATAAGGTTGTGTCATTGAATTTTAAAAGGGCGGAGTTGTAAACCGTTTCAAAATCAAGTGTGAAAATTGACAAAAAAATATCTACCTGAAATTTGAATAATGAGGTCATTTTCAAAGTCTAATCATTGTAAAAAATCACACTTTGGGGTGCATAATCAATACTACTCGACACCCTAAATGTGACATAAGAGCAAGTGAGTGTGATAGAAAAGAAACAAGTACAAGTGAACGATTACAAGCGAGCCTCACAAGTGAAGGAGGAAAGCATTTGCAAAATGCCAATCTATAAATCAAAGAATTACAAGACTCCTTATATGAAATGCATAATTAGGTAATTGATCTTCACAATCAAATTGATTTGAAGGATAAATTGATTGAAGCACTTGAACTAAAATTAATTCAAAAGGAGAAACAACTTGAAAACATAGTTGATCCAACATGTGCAACAAATGACGCCATACAAAAGGTTAATGCAACTTATGACACAAAATACCTAATGCCAATGGTTAATGCTACTTGTCATACACATAACCCGATGGTTTATATTGTTATCGCACAATTTGTAGTTTGGGAAAATCCCAAACCAAGCAACAAGTATGAGACAAAGCTGGGGACACCTATCACTATCACCTCAATAGATATCCTCCTCATTTTAGTGATGGGAAAGTCCAACACAAGGGAGGCTTCCTGGGTTACCCTAGGGGGATTTCAAGGGGAGAGGCCAAGGGCTGAAGGAAACACCCATATAGGTCACGACTAGAAGGTCTTGAGGCTTGATGGAGGATGAGTATAAATCAAGGAATGAACTGCCAATTGATAGTACCTACAAAATAGATGTTAATCAACCAAAACCAAGACAATATGTGGTAGAATAAGCCCCAAGACAAGAGGGAAAACAAAAAGAAATATTATTGTCCCAAAATTGCAGCATATAACAATGATATATCGACAACAATGAAATTATAACAACTACAAATTAGACCATTAAAATTAGCAAACGATATTGGATAACAAAACTTATAATTAGTGAACAATCTTCCAATCTTTAAACCAAGATTTTGATGCCAAAGGAGGGTTGTAAGAGAGTGTTATCAACAAATAATTATGATAGCCCTATGGTTGTAGAATTTTTTTGCTACATAAGCAATTTTTAACCAACAAAATCAACAAACAAGCCACCCAATCTATATCTCTTGAAAAGTAGATCAAAATTCATTGCTTACATGCAAATTTCAACAGTCAAAAGTGAAGAAAACTTGTTGAGAAAGATAGTTGTGTTGCAACCCTAATGGTTGTATCTTAATACTTATTACAACACACTGACCACTTGACCAATAAAGACGCCATTGAAGAATAAGAGATTCCAAAGCATGTAAACTTGAAATCCAATGATGCAGGAGCATCGCAAGGGTGTGCAAGCATAGCCAGCAGCGAGACAGCTGGAAAAGAACCGAGCACATTTTTTGAAAATGTTTTGAAATATTAATGAAGTCATTAAGTGGAGGCATGCTTGTATTATTGTAAAAGGACCTTGAGCGATCCGCTCTCGTCCATAGTAGATAGGAGCCTTTATGTGTAATGAATGTAGGTAGATAGAATTTAATTCTAGATTAGACAGTTTTAGAGCACAAGAGGGAAATGAGATATAGACACCCTCATTGTATAGTTGTAACATGATTGTCAAGATAGAGCAGAGAAGAGAAGAAGCAAAGAGTTGTGTAGAAGAATTCCATGTACAAAAGTTTTGGATTAATACAAAAAGCCTTGATTCAGACTCATGGTTCTCATATATTCTCTGTGTATGCATTGTTGAATGTTATGCTCATGAATGTTTTACTCCTTCTGTCAAGCATTTGTTGTTTATGCCATGTGTGTATGATTTCTTATTAAATGTTTGAAATCTGGGAGGGAGAGTAAGGAATGAGTTTCAATTGTTTCTCTGCCTGAGCGAGTAAAATTCCTGCAAGGAGTGCAGTGAAGTTTGTCCGCAAGGAGTGCGTTGACAGAAGTTAGAGTTCATCTCTGAAAAGATCAGGAGGGATAACAATTGTTCTCATTCTCGCAGAAGTGCAAGTTGAGCACAAGAGCCATGCAAGGTGTGCACATGCCGAGTAAAGTCTCAGAGTTTGCGAACCTGAGAAATTGTTGAAGGACTACTGCTGCAGGGAGTGCGCAGAGTCGAAGGACTTCAATTCTTTGAATTAATTGAAGGATTCACCACAAGGAGTGCGTGTGGGAGTCTTCTTTAAGACTCGGAGTTGGAGAAAGCTCAGGAGGGATAGGGTCTTCGCAGTTGTCGAATAAAAGCACAGAAGGTTGGTGCCTTGAGGCATTGAAAGGAGGCGTAGTAAGTTTGCGTTGCAGGCGGGTAAGTTCCGTGGAGAAATACTTGGTTAAATTCACAGGAATTGTCCAGGAAGAAACGAACGGTCGAAATTCTTTGAGAAGAATTCGCGAAGTCAAAAGAGCCGTCAGATCTTGCAGAGAAGCAGGTACATTATGGCGAGCTTTCCTCAAGCGTAAGCTCAGAAGAAATTAGGCCCGTAGGATCCAAGTCAGCTAGGGCCATTGGATCGCTCATGAAATCTCATTTAGGGGTTTCATGATTTGAAGGGTTGAACGTTTTGCATCAAGGTTCGTGAAGTTGCGAAAGGCGAGTGGATCAGAGTTGTCCATCCAAGGAGGACAGGTGGCAGAGATATAGATATCTCGCGAACTCGGAGGTTCACGAGGTGAGAGCCCAAAGGTTGGGTACTCTAGGTTGCAAAAGGCGAAGTCCCGAAAGGGCGATAAGTTTCATTGTGGGACCGCGTGGACGACGTGTCAGAATTCGGCAGTTGAAGAGTTGAATATTAGAAGGAGAAGTCGCGAACTGCGATAAGAAGTATTGAGGAGTTTGGGATCTCGGCACTATGGGTGTCGTGATACAAAGGAGACAGTACTTCGGGGAGCGAAGTGGAGCATAAGGAACACGTGGCAGAATCGCAAGGTGGGCCTATGGAATAGACAGGCGGACACGCGTTGTTCATTGAAGAGAGTCAACACCGTATTGACTTTCATGTCTCGGGGGTTCGTAAGATAAGGGGACGAAAGTCCAACCTTTCGATTTGCAAAGTGGCGAAAGGTGAGAAGCGCTAGTGGGAAGCCTAGCTGGTGGTCACGTGGAGAAGGGGGAGCTTGCACCTAGTGCCGTTTGCGCCAGGGAAGCTTTCGAAAGGACCCGTGGATCAAAAGAAAGAAGATTCAAGCAGGGAATTGAAAGAGCCGATCCGGCTCAAAGGGAAACGAAGAACGATCCTGTAAGCGGATCCTCGACCGGAGGGCCGAGTGGGTCTGCACCATCTGGTATCAGAGCCTAATTCTTGTTTGTATATTTCAGGCAGAAAAAGCGAGAAGGAATTTCAGCCATGTCGCCGAGGAGAAGAGACAGGCAAACACCCGATCCACCAGAGGAAAGGGAAATGCCAGAAGGAAGGGGCAGGCAGGTGCAGAATCCAGAAGTAGAAAGAGATCTGCATGACATTCGCGCCAGACTCGTGGATGTGGAAATAAAACAAAGGCACACAGATGATATTGGAGATGTCAGTGAGTCTGAAAGAGAAGATGATGCTGGACATGAAGAAGAAGAAATTTCAGCAGAAGATGCAGCAAATGAATGCTTGATTAGTGTTGTTGCAAGAATGAGTGCAAGAGCCAAAATGGACATTCCAATTTATGAGGGAAACTTGGATGCTGAAGAGCTTCTAGACTGGATTAGAGCTTTGGACACATATTTTGACTATGAAGATGTCGAAGAAGACAAGAAGGCCAAACATGTTGTCACGAGACTTAAAGGACATGCAACATAGTGGTGGGATGAACTGCAAGCTGACAGACGCTGCTAAGGTAAGCAGAAAATCAATAGTTGGGATAGGATGATTGCAAAGATGAAAGAGAAATTCATTCCCAGAGATTATCAAATTTCTCTGTTTCGAAGGATGTAGAACTTGAGACAAAAGATGATGACAATGAAGGAGTACATTGAAGAGTTCTACAGGCTGAACATCAGAGCAGGTCATCGTGAAAGTAATGATGAAAAGGTTGTCAGGTATATGAATGGCCTGAGATATGAAATTCAGGATGAGATGAGCATGATGACCATCCGAACGATGGAAGATGCTTATCAAATGGCTCTAAAGGAAGAAGAGAAGCTGAGCCAAAAACAAGTTCAAAGAGGCCGAGGCAGAAGTCAAGCCAGAGGCAAATCCGTTGCCCAGGATAGAAATGAGAAACCCAAGGAAGACTGGAAGAAACCTCAGACTCAAACTGAGAGAGGTGGAAGCTCACAGAGAAGGAAGTATGCTGATCAGAAAGGAGAGTATGCTAATAACAACATTTTTCCTCGTACTAGAGGTAGAGGAAGAGGAAGAGGTGGAGTGATAAAATGCTTCACGTGTGGAAAGGCCGGACACAAGTCTTATGAATGTCCAGACAAGAAGAAAGAGGAAGGAGAGACTCACATTTCCAAATCACAAAGGCGAAATGTTGAGGCAGAGGATGCTGAAGGAGGAAGATCGCTGATGATGAGAAAATCTCTTTTGACACCAAAGAAGGAGGTGGAGAGTTCAGTCCAAAGAAACAGACTTTTTCGGACTACGTGCAAAACCAAAGACTGGAAATGTAAAGTTATTGTAGACAGTGGCAGCACGGATAATCTCATTTCAACAGAGATGGTAGAAAAAATGGAGCTGGAGACGATTGATCATCCAAGCCCATACAGAGTTTCGTGGTTGCAAAAAGGACATCAGGTAAATGTCACTAAGCAATGTTTAGTTGAGTTTAAAATAGGAGGGTATAAAGATGAAATACTCTATGATGTCATTCCCATGGATGTTTTTCATCTATTGCTGGGTAGACCGTGGCAATATGACAGAAATGTGATTCATGATGGGAGGAAGAACACATACACCCTAGAGAAGAATGGGAGAACTCACATGTTGCTTCCAATCAAAGATAAGGAGGTGAAACCTGAAGTAAGCAACACTGTACTTCTCATGAGTGGGAAGGAACTTCTTACAGAGGTTAAGAAGAAGGAGGAACCACAATTCATTGTGGTCAGGAAGCCAAAGATTGTTTTAACCAGCACAAGGGTAGATGATTTACCATAAGAGGTTCAGGAACTGCTGGAATAGTTCGCTGACATAATAGTGGACGAACTACCTCGTTTGTTGCCACCGATTAGAAGTATAAGTGATCGAATTGATCTCATACCTGGAGCTAGTTTGCCAAACAAAGCAGCGTACAGATTGACACCGCAGGAGAATGAAGAGGTCAAAAGACAAGTCTAGGATTTGTTGGACAAAGGTTTGGTCAGAGAAAGCTTGAGTCCATCAGGTACAGATTTCCATTGCCAAGGATGGATGATTTGATGGATTGTTTGAGTGGAGCCAAATTTTTTTCGAAGATTGATTTGAAAAGTGGATATCACCAGATTCGTATGAGAGAAGCTGATGAATGGAAGACAACCTTAAAGAATAATGAAGGGTTGTATGAATGGCTTGTCATGCCATTTGGTTTAACAAACGCGCCGAGTACTTTCATGAGATTGATGAATGAAGTCCTGAAGGATTTCATCGGAAAATTTTTCATTGTGTATCTTGATGACATATTGATTTTCAGTAAAACAAAGGCAGAGCATCTGAAACATTTGGCTACAGTGATGAAGAGGTTACAGCAAGAGAAGCTGCTGATAAACATGAAGAAATCCTCATTCATGAAGACAGAGCTCATTTATTTGGGGTTTGTTATTTCTGCAGATAAGTTGAGTATGGATCCAGATAAGGTGGAGGTAATCAAGAATTGGCCGTCACCAAAGAATATCTTTGAAGTTTGAAGCTTTCACGGATTGGCTAGTTTCTACCGAAAATTCATTAGGAATTTCAGTGGAATTAGTGCACTGATGATGGACACAGTGAAGAAGAGACACAAATATTTTCATTGGACAGAAGAAGCTGAGAAAAGCTTCAATATTTTGAAAAGGAAAATCACAGAACAACCAATTCTGGTGTTGCCTGATTTCCAAAAGACATTTCAAGTAAAATGTGATGCAAGTGGATTTGCAATAGGGGCAGTCTTGAGTCAAGAAGACAGGCCGATAGCATATTTCAGCGAGAAGCTGAATGAAGCCAAGATAAAATACTCCACGTATGATAAGGAATTATATGCTATTATTCAGACATTGAAAAAATGGAGACATTACTTAATTCCTAAGGAGTTTGTCTTGTATAGTGATAATCATGCATTTGTAATTTGTGAATCAACATGAGAAGTTGAATCAAAGACATGTTAAATGGGTTGAATATATGAAAATTTTAACTTTTGTGATTAAACATATTTCTGGAATTGTTAACAAAGTTGTTGATGCTTTGAGCAGGAAATGTTTGCTATTGCAGGAGTTCAGAGTCAAAACATTGGGTTTTGATGATCTCAGGGACATGTACAGAGATGATCCGGATTTTAAAGAGGCGTATGAAGCAGCTGAGAATCCAATTCTCAGGGACAGAAGCCAATGGGTAGAATACATGATCCAGGAAGGATTATTGTTTAAAGGTAATCAACTTTGTATTCCAAAATGCTCCATGAGGGAGAATTTTCTAAAGGAGAAACATAGTGGAGGATTGGACGGACATTTCGGTCATGACAAGACATTCACAAAGTTGAATGAGTCATATTTTTTGCCAAGAATGCGAGCAGATGTCAAAATATTCGTGGATAGATGTAGAATTTGTCAGCATTCAAAAGGAAAGAGACAGAATGCAGGCTTATATCAGTCGTTACCCATACCTGACAGGCCGTGGGATGCAGTCAGCATGGACTTCATATTGGGGTTGCCAAGAACACAAAGAGGGTTTGACTCAATATTTGTGGTAGTGGATAGATTTTCCAAAATGGCACATTTCATTCCATGTTAGAAAACCAGTGACGCAACTCACATTGCGAACTTGTTTTTCAAAGAAGTCATTCGACTTCACGACTTACCAAGGAGCATAGTTTCGGATCAAGACACCAAGTTCGTAGGACACTTCTGGAGAACCTTATGGAAAAACCTGGGAACAAACTTGTCGTTTAGTTCAGCTTATCATCCTCAGATGGATGGGCAGACAGAAGTCATGAACAGGAGTTTGGGAGACTTGTTGAGGAGCTTGGTGACATAACACCACAGTCAGTGGGACAACATATTACCATAGGCGGAGTTTGCTTATAACGACTCGCTTAATAGGAGCACAAGACATAGTCCATTTCAAATTGTTTATGGCATGCAACCAAGAGGAATTTCTGAGCTGAGGGATTCAGAACAGATTGCGAATAGGAGCGCTAGTGCAGAAGATTTCACAGAGGCGATGAAGGAACTTCACAGCCAGGTGAAGGAGAGATTGCAACATTCGAGCCAAGAATATAAATGCAGGGCAGAACAACACAGGAGACAAATTTAGTTCGAAGTTGGTGATTTGATCCTTGCACATTTGAGAAAGGAAAGGTTCCCGAGTGGAACATATAATAAACTGAAGATGAAGAAAATCAGACCATGTAAGGTCTTGAAGAAATTTGGGGCGAATGCATATGAGATTGAATTATCCGATGGGATCGGAATTTCTCCGATATTCAATGTCTCAGATTTGTACCCTTACAAAGTTGAGGAAGCAAAAGCAGGTAGTGAACAGCCAGAGATTCAGTGGACAAAAAAAATGCCAGTTGTAGAAAAGCCGCAGATGGAGCGCATACTGGACAAAAGAGTTGGTAAGAGGACCAGGCGAAAGAAATACTTTGAATACTTGGTCAAGTGGAAGGGCCATCCAGTTGAAGATGCCAGCTGGGAGAACGAAGTAGAAATCTAGAAGCATGGACAGACCGTGCGCGAGCTCATGGACAGGAGCCCATTGAAATTTTTAAGCGAGGGAGTATGATGCAGCAGCATCGCAAGGGCGTGCAAGCATAGCCAGCAGCGAGACAGTGCGGAGATAAGAGACAGCTGGAAAAGCACCGAGCACATTTTTTGAAAATGTTTTGAAATATTAATGAAGTCATTAAGTGGATGCATGCTTGTATTATTGTAAAAGGACCTTGAGTGATCCGCTCTCATCCATAGTAGATAGGAGCCTTTATGTGTAATGAATGTAGGTAGATATAATTTAATTCTAGATTAGACAGTTTTAGAGTGCAAGAGGGAAACAAGATATAGACACCCGCATTGTATAGTTGTAACATGATTCTCAAGATAGAGCAGAGAAGAGAAGAAGCAGAGAGTTGTGTAGAAGAATTCCATGTATAGAAGTTCTGGATTAATACAAAAAGCCTTGATTCAGACTCATGGTTCTCATATATTCTCTGTGTATGCATTGTTGAATGTTATTCTCATGAATGTTTTACTCCTTCTGTCATGCATTTGTTGTTTATGCCATGTGTGTATGATTTCTTGTTAAATGTTTGAAATCTGGGAGGGAGCGTAAGGAATGAATTTCAATTGTTTCTTTGCCTGAGTGAGTAAAATTCCTACAAGGAGTGCAGTGAAGTTTTTCCACAAGGAGTGCATTGACAGAAGTTAGAGTTCATCTCTGAAAAGCTCAGGAGGGATAACAATTGTTCTCATTCTCGCAGAAGTGCAAGTTGAGCACATGAGTTGTGCAAGGTGTGCACAGGCTGAGTAAAGTCTCAGATTTTGCGAACCTGAGAAATTGTTGAAGGACTACTGCTGCAGGGAGTGCACAGAGTTGAAGGACTTCAATTCTTTGAAGTAATTGAAGGATTCGCCACAAGGAGTGCGTGCGGGAGTCTTCTTTAAGACTTGGAGTTGGAGAAAGCTCAGGAGGGATAGGGTCTTCGCAGTTGTCGAAGAAAAGCATAGAAGTTTGGTGCCTTGAGGCGTTGAAAGGAGGCGTAGCAAGTTTGCATTGCAGGCGGGTAAGTTCCGTAGATAAATACTTGGTTAAATTCGCAGGAATTGTCCAGGAAGAAACAGACGGTCGAAATTCTTTGAGAAGAATTCGCGAAGTCACAAGAGCTGTCAGATCTTGTAGAGAAGAAAATACGCTACGACGAGCTTTCCTCAAGCGTAATCTCAAAAGAAATCAGGTCCGTAGAATCCAAGTCAACCAGGGCCGTTGGATCGCTTGCGAAATCTCATTTCGGGGTTTCGTGAGTTGAAAGGTCGAAGGTTTTGCATCAAGGTTCCCAAAGTCGTGAAAGGCGAGTAGCAAGTGGCGAGTGGATCAGATCCGTCCATCCGTGGAGGACAGGTGGCAGAGATCTAGAGATCTCGCGAACTCGGAGAGTCACGAGGTGAGAGCCCAAAGGTTGGGTACTCTAGGTTGCGAAAGGGCGAGAAGTTCCGTTGTGGGATTGCGTGGATGACGTGTCAGAATTCGACAGTTGAAGAGTTGAAGATTAGAAGGAGAAGTCACGAGGTTGCGAGCTACGATAAGAAGTATTGAGGAGTTTAGGATCTCGGCACTTCGGGTATCGTGATACAAAGGAGACACTACTTCGGGGAGCGAAGTGGCAAAGTGAGAAGTGGAGTGTAAGGAACACGTGGCAGAATCGCAAGGTGGGCCCGTGGAATAGACAGGCGGACAACATGTTGTTCATTGAAGAGAGTCAACACCCTGTTGACTTTTCGTGTCTCGGGGGTTCGTAAGATAAGGGGACGGAAGTCCAACCTTTCGATTTGTGAAGTGGCGAAAGGCGAGAAGCGCTAGTGGGAAGCCTAGCCGGTGGTCACGCAGAGAAGGGGGAGCTTGCACCTAGTGTTGTTTGCGCCAGGGAAGCTTCTGAAAGGACCTATGGATCAAAAGAAAGAAGATTCAAGCAGGGAATTGAAAGAGTCGTTCCGACTCAAAGGGAAACGAAGAACGATCCTGTAAGTGGATCCTCGACTTGAGGGCCGAGTGGGTCTGCACCATCCAACTTGAACAATTCCAAACTATAAAATTTCACGTTTACCAATGCACTAATTAACAATCTCCAACGCAAAATATTAGTGCATTATTATTGGGTAAATGGAGTATCTTCCTTGGAAGAAAAACTAATCGAAGAGGAAGAATAGATTTGTATCAAGAATTAAACCCTTATAACACCCAACAACAATCCTTCCAAATCTTCTAGCTTGGGGTCCAAGACGAACTAGGGTTTAAAGTTTCTCTAGGGTGTAAGCCCTCTTACTTCCTAGAGAAATAAACCCCATCTAAGCTGGCAACAAGGGTGTAAACCATCTTAATTCTTTTTGCAAGCCTTATATCCCTTCAATAGCAAAGAAAAATTGATTTTGGTGGAGGGTGTAATCCCTTTTACTCTTCCTATGGTTTAAGATAGTTTCCTTGAATTTAAACAAGCACGAAAACAATAAATTGCAAAAATTACTCACCAAATCCAAGATATGACATGCAATAAACCCTTACTACCAAGATAGCAACCAAAAGTTTTTCCAAGACAAACCATGAAGAGAAATTTCTAGCTTTTAATGCTCCAAATAACAAGTATTTCATCCATTGCACAAGAAAAGAGAGATAGTGAATTGTCCAAGAGGGCCGAAAGTTTAGTCCAAGAGAAAATTATCATGTGATGAGTTATGATAGATTGAAAATCACTTGCCTCATATTTATATGAGGAAAACCCAAGTCATTTTTGTCCACATTTGTCCACTTTACAATTAAAACCATAATTTTAGGCTAAAACCTAAGTTACAATGTTTAATTAGCAAATTGATTTTCTCTTTTTTCCCACATAAGCTACAAAATGACAAAAAATAACAAAATGATGGTACATAAGCCTATAAAACTCCTCTCCAAGGTGGCATGTGTGAAGATAAGCCTCCCAAGGCTAATACATCATGCTACGAAGGTGCCATATCATCCCTGTATCAAGAAACTAAGTGTTGATTCAAGCACACAACACCACCAAGTGCACCTGAATGGCCAAACACCCTCCCAAATGCATGATGTCAGTCTCCCCGAGAGAGACGTTTTGGCATAGGAGGGTGACATCATCCCTTCTTCATCATCCTGAGCCTTTTTCATATGTTAGGGAAGTCCTCCAAGGTGCACTGTTCATCATTATAGGCCTCCAATGAGTGGGGTGTGACATCCATCCAATGGGATTTCAAGCCCCTATGAAGGTCCAAGTGGCTTAGTCCCTTCATGAGTATCTTTCGTCGAGAAAGGTCCTACAAAGACAAGCAAATATTGCCTCCAAGGGTCCATAAGTCACATGTATCATGCCAAGTAAGACACATTTAATAAAATAACCACCCAAACAAGTGTATTAAGCCCCCCCCTTTTCAAATTAAACAAATTCTCAAAGAACTTATAAACTTTGCCAAATTTAGATATGGGGGGGGGGTGTCATGGTGCCCTATTAGGTAGGTCAATCCCCAAGTCAAGAAATGTTTCCCAAGAGGACCCTTTCTATACCATGTAGTGAATATGAGGTGGATTGGGGTAGTGCCTTTGGGCATGGGGTTCTTGACATATCAAGGGCTCATGTTGTCTCATTTATGAGTGTCTTTGTGGAGGGTGTGATGCATCCCTTCGTTTGCAATGCAACATTTTTCCAAGCCCTTTATTTTCCTTTCATTTTTTATGGTTTGAACATTGAGTGATATGTGCAATGGAAAATAAAAGAGCACTGCAATTCCACTTGAAGTTAGAACACATTGAGTTCCATATGCACTGGAAATTAAAGGACACCACAATGCATTCCCCCATCAAGTGAGGCACTTTTCTTTATTTTCTTTGTAAAGGTACTTCATTTTTATGGAGAAGTGTTTCATTTCTCTCACAACCTTAGGGAGAGAATATAGAAGGATAGATTATGGATTTTGACTTTTACAGTGCTAGCTACAACACCTCTGGGCCTTTAGCCCCTTATTCACATGAAATGAGGTACAAACCCCTCTTGGGGTCAATGAACCCAGAATCCAAAAAGATGAGGAAACAGAGGGGAAGAGGTGTGAAAATTGGTAAGTATGAGTGGGAATGGTATGTTGACCCTTCAAGGAGACCCCCCAATAGCAACCCTTTTCTGGAGGGTGACCCACTTACTAGGAAACCATGTCAATCACCAAGGTGAAATAAGGAAAAAGGTACAATTTCGAAGCAAACGCTTCATAATCAAGAAATGACCCTTTGCAACATGCTCAAATTCTTCAATTATTAAAGTGGCACTTACCATGAGATTGGACTTATTACCTCATGAAGTAAGACCTGTTGCCCTTTCATGGCCATGTTGGTGTGGTGGATGCTACTATATTGTTGATGATGAATGATGATAAGTGGTGGAGAGGATGGGCTTTGTCTGTTCAATGTGGGCTCAATTGATCATCTGGCTCTCGACACTCCATGTCTTCTACTTGCGGGCCTCAAGACATCATCTCCTTAGTTACCCCTAGGTTGGGTGGGGGGTAACAGATATAGAAGCAACAAAAAATATTGTTGATGATTCCTTAACTAGTCAAGAAATGGAATCATACAATAAATTGATGAAGGGTAGTTTTTTTGAAGATGATTCACAAGCAGAAGCACAGAGTGATAGTAACAACAATGAATGTGAATTTCAAAAACACAATTTTTTTATTTCCAAGATGATTGTCTAACCTTGGAAAGAATTTATATTCAACAAAAATCAACATGGATTAGGATATGACAAAAGAAACAAATTTCATACCCCATATTACTCCAAAACGGTTTAGTTTGTGAGTGCAAGATTTCTTGATAAAAAATTGAATACTTCAAAAATTATTGAAAAAATTAATGAAGTTAATGATATAGTTTATGATAAACATATTCAAGAAAAAGTTGAGTGCCAACATTGTCATAGAATTGGACACATGGAGCATTAGTGTTTCGATCTCCATCCTTGTCTTCATTGTGGGAAGACAAATAATCTTTCAGAAAAATGTTGAAAGAAGAAGAAAGCTAAAAATAAAACAGTTTTTTATAACTGGATGAATTCTGGCATTGGAATCAACTAAGCAAGAAGTTGCATAAATCTTACCGTCTAGTTCAAACACGAGTAAAGACACATTGACATTAAGAAATCACAAAAGTCGAAGGATTTCACCCAACTTTTCCAAATGAAGATTTTGGGCATCATTGGGGCCCAATTCCAAATATTTTTTGAATTCAACCATGAGTCAAAGAGAATGGTACTCTCTACACCTCAAGGGGGAGTACAATGACGAAGACAAAATTGAACTCTCTTTCACCTTCAAGGGGGAGATTATATTATGAAAATGGTTAGCGGTCAACCAAAAAATACCACATTAATAAAGTCAAAATGGTTAGTGGTCAACCAAAAAAACCACCACATATAATTATGAACCATTGAAGAATAAAAAATCCAACATCTCAAGATTATATCCCTTTAACAATCTTCTCACCTTATACTTGATAGTGGGGAATATCAAATATCAGTGATGATAGTCAAGCTTCAAGTTTCAAAGTCCCATCAACCAAAATATCAAAATTAAATCAACATTTGGGAATTCCAACATAACAACTGGTCTACTCAACAAAATCAATCTCATCAACTCAACATATTTGGGAAGATCTAGGATGGAATCTAGAATCCTTTCATTTCTCTTCTACTATTTATTGGGATGTTATTCGACACCCAATCTTGTCTAAATTTAGAGAGAACTTTGATGATCCTATTTGTTCACTGATAATAGAATGATGATCCTATTTGTTCACCAATTACTTGGGGAATGTTCAGACATGATAGTCGTTCACTTCCAAAATTTTTACTCTCTTTCAATGTTCATTTTAGATGAACCATTCAACATCCATATTTGGCGGTTTTTTCAGTCATATCTTCATGGAAGATTAGTTCAAAAGTTTTTATTGAAGATTATGATGATACCAGTTTATGCACTAGTTCATGTTACCTTACTCGTATAATTATTCAGGCTTGTGATTGAGGGGGAGGGGATGTTAGACTGTGAGTACCTAGACAATCACAAAGTTTGAGATCACATTCTTATGAGTTTTCATCCTTATTTAGTGAATCTGAGGTGTTGTCATTATCCACTAATGAATTGTTAATGAGATCTAGATCTAGAAGTGGTCAATTAAATGTACTAGTATAAATTGACATCATGAGATGAATACATGTGTTGAGAATGGCTTAAATTATTTTCCACCAAGTTCTTGTCTCTTGTCTTGCTTGCTCTATTTCTTGACATAATTGACTCTAAAGGTAGAGGAAGTTTGGGGTGAATTTGCTAGACAAGACTTCCTAGCATATTTTTTTGTTTATCTATTTGAGGATTTGAAATTTATTGATGCTTTGAGCATGTCCAGTTGGTTCCCACTTGGAGAAACTCTAGAAGTGGTAGAGAAGGGATATCCAAGAGGTTGGATAGGTTTTAGAAGTTAAAAAAAAACTGAAGATTCATAGAGGATGAAGTCTTGGGTAGGGAATTGTGGGTCCTTAGACTATCTTCTAATCCTCCTCCAAATTGAAAATGATGCTCAAAAACCTCTAGCCCCATTTTAATTAAAGTATGTCTATATGAATGAAATTCAAAGATCTAGTGGCCTAGAATTAGAATAAGCGTGATTATAACTCATGAGAAACAACCATGGTTCAATTTATTGAGAACTTAAGGAACATAATTTTTTTTTTAGTTGAATGGAATAAATCCAGAGAAAAGGAACCACATAAAGATTTAGTGGAGGTGGAGGAAGAAATAAGCAGGTTTTTCGATCTCAATGAAAGAGGGGTCTTTATTGAGGAGGAATCTCAAATACTAAAAATATTGGAAGTATCCAAAAATAATTTAGTGGAACAAAAGATAGAATGGAGATCAGAAAGAAGGGCTATATCATTGGTTGAAGGTATTGAAAACACAAAATATTTTCAAAATTATGTTAAATACAATAAAATATTAATACAATCTGGGAAATTAAGTAACAAGATGGCTCTTTTTCTAGCTCAATTAATGATATTGCAAAAGAAGAGAGAAAGTATGTCGATGATTGATTCCAAGAGCTTGAAAGGGAAAATATTGTTGAAGTCCTAAAGGTCATCTCATTGTTCCCTAGGTTAATAGATGAGCAATATAATTCCAAAATTAGGGGTTAAAGTGTCCAAAGAAGAACTAAACTATGTTTTGAACTCTTTCAAAAAGGCCCAAAGTCTTGGTTTGGATGGTTGGACAATGTAATTTAGTTGGGTTTATTTGAAATGGTAGAGGAGGACTTGTTGAGGGTTATAGAGGAGTCTAGGACATCAAGAAAGATATTTGGAGCCTTTAATGCAAATTTTATATCATTAATACCAAAGGATAATGATGCATAATCCTTTGATGATTATAGGACAATTTCTTTATGTAACTTAGTGGATAAGATCACCAATATCTTAGTAAATATATTGAAGAAGCATTTATTAGAGATTATCTCAAAAGAACAATACAAGTTCCTCTTGAACATACAAATTCATGATGTCGTTGGCTCAATACAGGAAGGTATGCACTCCATTAAAGTTGAAAGGATTTTGGATGTATTTTTGAAAATTGATCTAGCAAAACTCTTATGATAAAGCCTATTGGACGGTATTTGAGATTATTGTTGATACATATTTAGATAAATGTACAAAATGTTTAATGGATTATGTGTTTTTTTATCCTTGATACCTTTTATGTTCCTTGTTAATGGTTCTCCCTTAGATTTTTAATGTTTCTAGAGGACTTAGGAAAGGCTACCCTATTTCTCCTTTCTTGTTTCTATTGGTGGTAGAAGGGTTGATCATATTGATCTCAAATCGAAAGAGGGAGGGATCTATAAAAGGCATATAGGTGGGAAGCTTCATTAGTTTGAGTCACCTTTTATTTGTTGTTGATGAATGCTACTGGGTGTTGGATTGGTAAATGAGGTCAACATGTTCAATGAAATTATAGACTTGTATTGTAAAGCTACATGGATGGAAGTTAATGTTCACAAATATTCCATTATTTTTAATGGTTTGGAGGAGAATTTGGAATGAAAGATTTCATAAATTATCCCTTACTCCTTTGGTCCTTTGGATAAGGGAATTAAATACTTGGAATTTCATTTAAATCCTAATGAATATAAGTAAAAAAAATGGATATGGTTGTACAAGAAAATTGAGGACACAATAACACATTGGTGTTATAGGTGGTTATCTTGAGGTGGCAGGTTGACTTTGTGTAAAGTTAGTCTTTGAGAGAATTCTAGTTTACTGGTTTTCTTTAACACATATCCCAAGAAATTATTGGATAAGATAACAAGGAAATGATTTAGTATTTTGTGGTTAGGGAAACAAGAAAAGGAATGGATTCCTTTAGTTAAGTGGAATATAATTGTAATACAAAAGGAGGAAGTGGGGTGGAGCCTTAAAGACACACACACACACACACACTTTTCCATGCTCTAGAAACAAAGAGCCTTTGGATATGTTCCATAATGAAGGTTTGTGGGGAAGAGTAACAAAGAACAAACATCTTGAAGTATAATTAATTAAAGAACATATCAGAAAAGAAAGAAAGTCATTCAATGGAGCTTCGATAATTTGAAAAGTATTGGTAAGCATATTTCTTTTGATTGGTAATTGGTTGTCTTGGAAATTAGGAAAGGGGATCAAGGTGAGGATTAGGGAATACCCATGGGTGGGGTGTCACTAAAAACTTCAATTTTTTTGTACATTTTCTATTAACACTCCACAATCAAAACATTTTCAAATTGGTAGATGCAAGTGCTCTAGGTTTGAATTCTTTGTGGATCCAAGGTTGTAAAATTTCTACTTAGTTTAACTTGCGATGGGAGATAGCTAATGAATGGAATTAGTGTATTCAAAGTCTAAATAATTGTGCCATAATACTAAAAGAGGATGAAGATGAATTGAAATGGTCCAAGAATAAGTGTTCATTAGTTTACATAGCTAAGCCGGGATATGAAACATCGTTGGAAGAGGAAGGAGTAAGAGATAAGGAATGGTGGTGGGTAAAAAATGTGGAAGCTAAGTCGTCCTCTCATAACAATGATTTTCCTACGGTTAGCATTGTTAAAAAAAAATCTTGCTTGAGATAAGGGACATAAACTGTATTCGCATGGGATAGCGTGGTGTATTATGTGTAAAAAATATGAAGAGATTGTGAACCATGTGTTTGTTCATTTCCCTTATGAAAAATAGGTTTGGGGAGAAACAATAAAAATGAGAAGAGTTAGGAAGAATGGAGGGGGGCTTCTCTCAAGGATTGCTTTGAAAGGTGGTAGAGAGTAAAGTCAATGCATAACATAAAGCACTTTCCTACTATGTATTTTGGAGGCTATGGTTAGAAAGAAACTATATGACCTTTCAAAGAAATGGCATCCCTACTATGCAAGTCATCCATCAAATTAGATATGCATATAAAGGTTCTAGGAAACCTACAAAAGTTACACCCCATAGAATCTTGAAGGCTCTAGAATAATCCAAAAAGGTGGCTTGGGGATTCTTCAATGGAGCCTATTTAAGGAATGAAAGGAATGTGTGGATTAGGTGGTATTTTATTTAGAAATGAGAATCATTTTACTATATTCAAATATGCAACAATTCAAGGAACCGACACTAGAGTAGAAATTTTTGCTTTATGGTTTCTTATGAAAATTGCTTCCAATATAAGGTTGAGAAGACAACATACAAGGGGTATTCTAAAGTACTTATAGATTGGGCTAATGGGAAGATCTAGATATAAATTTGATTCCAAATCCTATCATAGATAGGATAATGGAGGTAAAACATAAATTTTTTGATATTTCCTTGTATATACAAGGAATTCAATGAGAAAGTTGATAAATTATCTAAATAAGCTATTTCTCTATAAGAAGGAGTATTGGTAGCTCAAGAGTTTAAGAAAGAAGAGGCCCTACTTGAATTTTTCTAGTCTGTTTTTTTATTGTTTGATTATGTAAACTTTTTGAGGCAGCTGAAGGACTAGATGTATTTTTTGTGAATGTGCCAAGACATGCATTGCTATGGTTTTTTCCATTTTGGGTGTTGAGAAGCATAGAAACATGTTGAAAGAGATGAGTAAATTATGTAATTATAAATTATAAATATCCTATAGGGGTATTTAGATAGCAGGATGTATAGACCTTTGGCTCTGGAAGAAGTCATAAATACTAGTGAATGCATATTATGATTTCTTTCTTTGAATATTGAATATAATTTTTTTTCATGGAAAAAAAGGGATGTCTGCCAACTACATGATCAACATTTTAACAAGGTAAATATAAGGATCCTAGAAATTTCCTTAATATAATCAATTGAATAACATTTATTATTGGCACTCGGTGGTACTAATCTTCATAAGAATTATATCAAAGACATTTATAATAAGGTTTCATCTTGAACTCATGCAAAGTGAAACATATATTAGTTTGTAATTCATTATAATTCGTATTTTAGTAGTGATTGCATTGAGAGAAGTGAAGTGTACTTTATACCTAGTGTGAATGAGATGTGTAATGTCACATAATGCTAATAGACTAAAATGAAAGAAAAGTTGAGGTCCATGATGTAAAATGGGAAAAAAATCAACCTTAGTAATAAAAAGAAATATGAAAACAATTGATAATAGTAATAAAAAAGAACACAATAATAAAATAAATTATCATAGATCCATCTTAACCCTAATATTTTAAGCATCGAGGAATTTGAACCTTGATTTATTTTTTATCCCTCTTGATGCTTAATAGATTTGAGGTTAAGATGGATATATGTTGGTGTAGTCCCAACCACTAGTGGAACATACCAACAAACCCTCAAAATGGATAATGCATGACTACTAAATCACTTTTAATGAGATATTATTGGAAAGTGAGGGAAGTAAATATGACTTGTACACAATGTTTTTCTTCTATGCAACTCTAACTCCTTTCCAGGAAAAATATTATCACATCACATGTTACACATTATGATAAACACACCGACCTTGATAATTTATGAGCTCCCATATCAATGTATTTTCAAGATATAGAATCTATTCAATAGAGTACACGTGTACTTAAGAAGTTGCTAAGTACGACACCACTACCTTCCTTTTGCAGAAGATGTAGATCACATCAATACATACTAGTTCAATATGAACAACATCCCATAGAATGTCACCAAGATCACTACAACTAGGTTAACATGTTTCACTACAAATAGGTTAACATGTTTCTCATATGACAACACATAATTTAAGATGAATTTAAAATATTAACAATCACAACAATGTACCATTTACTATAAGAAATAACTCACCCAAAAATTTGTAGAAAAACCAACTCTTGTGAAGTAAAAAACAATTACATTTATAATAGAGTTACGATTGGTACACCAATCTCAAGAAATAATCTCAATTTCATCACTTCTTACGATTTTGAGTTCTCATAGAAATCACTTATGACCTACAACTCACACATTATGTTTCATCTCACATGAAAGATCTTGTTTATTAGGTAAATTGATAATACACAAAAATGGTAGCTTCCAAAATTTTGGCGTTTAGACTCAACCTATGACTGCACGCAAGATAACTTATAACTCCTTTTGAAAAGCATAGATGAGATTTATCCCCTTCAACTTGTCAAGAAGATGTTAATCAATTAAATATTGATCAATATAAAATGTGTAACATTTAAGCCCGAACAATCAACATGCGAGTTTCACATAAGTCAAATGTGCATCTAATCGACACTTACACAATATTGATCATTATATGCGACTAACAATTAAATCATATAAATAACATGATGTTGATCCATGCATGATCCATTTTATCCATATCATTTACCATGTTATAAAAAAAATGATGTATACTATCAAAATTAAATATCACTTAACAAAAATCACCATCAACACAATCTCAACCACATAATAATATACCACAATAATCATAATTTTGAGTATAATATATATCAATATTACAATGATTTATAAACTATAGAACAATGCTATATATCATCATATTGATTGACATAACACACCTAATATATGAGTTGATATAATACATGAAATTCACCGATAAAAGACTAATCCACACACTATATATATAATATTATTAAAAGACTAATCCACACACAATATATATAATATTATTGATTCATATACATATATGATATTTTTTTCATATAAAATAATAATAATATAATATTTACTGACACTATAAATTATTTCGATCTGAAATTTAATTAAAAAATCCCCTTAAATATTTTTTCCACCTTTTAAGTTTAAATGGTAATTTGTAAAATTGTAGTCAAAGATTATCTTGTTGCTATTTTTTACACAATTAACTAACGCAACAGTCTAATGTTTGGACCGATTCTTATTCATTACAATTTAGTGTGATTTTTTAATAAATATGATAAAATAAATGTCAATCATTATTTTTAATAAAAATAATGAGACAAAATAAAAAATAAAATATTATCCAAATTTTAAAAATGAATGAATTGAGACAAAATTTTATTTCATTAGAAGAATATACTCACAATTTTTTTTTGACTTTATTAACTTATTTTATTAAAATATGATAGAAAAAAATACATATAAAAAACTGATAGGAAAATATCATTAATATTTATTTGTAGAAAAAATCATCAATATTTATTTATATATGTTTAGAATGTAAATAACTTATAATAACATAATTCCATTTAAATCAATTTATTAAATATGTAAAGAATGTTAATTATCTAAATAAAACTTGGTTAGGCAAAAGTGAATCCAAGAAATGATGTTGTTGAACACTTTAAAAGAATTTGATGGAAGAGAACCTCCTTGTGAAAGATAAAAATTTAAATTTCATATGATGATGTGGTATGCAAATTTATCACAAATAACAAATAATAAAGGATTGCAAGTTACTTGGGTGAACATTATGGTTGGTTTCTATAAAATTATCCCTCATATATGAGGGTGGCGGTGGGAGTCGAGGTGAGGTGAAATATTAGAGAAAATATAAAATGACCCATATTTTAATTGGAATTTTAGCCAAAATTTAAAAAACACTATAAATAAAATTTAATTTTGGAATGATACCTTATATTCTTATTTAATCTTGAACATGGCAACTTGTATCATAAAGAAACAATGAGCACCTTATTTAAGTTAGCATATCTTCACCGGTGATCTATAGTAATTGTCAATTAGAGTTCGAGTTCGAGTTAACACTTAGATAATCAAGCTTGTATCAGATGAAATAAACTAAACCTTACATTGATTCTTGATCATTGAAAATAATTTTCAATGTCCATACAAGTATTACACTAATATAATCAAAACATTTTAATAATAATAGTAATAATAATATAAAATTAATTTAGCGAGAAAAATGTATTAGGAGGAACCAGAACTAGTAAACAGAACTAGTAAACATCACTTTGGATTTGTTAAAATCTCTATGCAAAAACTATATTTTCTTGTTGCAAGAAGAAATTTTGCATGTATGGGGTTCTACGAAAAGAGAGGAGTGAGAAGTTTTGGAGGTGGAAAAACTTGACCTAAAGCTTGATTCTAAGTTTAATTCGGAACCAAGGAAATTACTATGGGGTGGAAAGTTTTATGACCTAAAGTCAACAAAAAAAAAAAAAAAATTAGCCCATACCCTAAGTTTCTCGATCACTTAGTGGAATCCTGTCGGTGAGGTCCACTTAGGTTAAGAAGTGATCTCATTACTATTAAGATAAAATTATGGAGAGATTTGATGTAATACCATGTATATATCTCATTAGATGAGGAGGGTAATTATGGAGCGAACTTGAGTGCTAACCTAAAAGAATACACGGTTCATAATCATTGAAAGAATATGATCTATGATTTCATGATGAGGAAAAATGGGAGCTCATTTTTTGAACAACCACCCATAAGGTCCCTAATCCTTTCAATTCGTTCTCAATATCCAAAGTGATCCCTAAGGATAAAGGAACTAAGCATAAAAAATATTAATAGGGAGAGGAAATGGATTGAGATGGTTAAGGATTTAAACAAATCTTGTGAAGAAGTTCAACACTAAACTCTCGATGAATATAGGGAGAGGAAATGGATTGAGATGGTTAAGGATTTAAACAAATCTTGTGAAGAAGTTCAACACTAAACTCTCGATGAATTGTTTGATCTCTAGGAGGTAAGTTCACATATTCTTATTTCTTTGTTTCATGGTTTTAAAACCTTTCCATGGAAAAATTAGTTGGAAGGGTGCAAGAGAAAAAGGAAAGAGAGATATGAGGGAAGGAGGATACCCTAGAAGAAGAAAAATAAAACAATTTTACATTAAACCCTTAAGGAAAAGATGAAACTCTTATTAAAGGAAGATGTAGTTATGAATTAGGTATCCTTAATTTGGATATAACCCTTATACGAGAATTCCACATAAGAGTAATATGTGATAAAACCCTTTCAAAGTGGATTAATAAGTTATGGACACAACAATGGGGGCACACACCTATTTTCCATATTATTCTAGCTAAATGATGGATAACCTTTATTTTTGAGAATTAAAGAGATATGAACAATTAAGGAAAGGGAAGTGGTATTGGGATAATGTCATTCTCTCTTTAAAATAATGACATCCTTATTTTTATTCACTTGGGGTGACATCAAATATTGTGGCAATTTGGGTGAAATTTTCCTACCTTCCTATGGAATTACTTAGAGCTATAAGAAATAGGATGAAATAGGATGGGGAAATTTCCTGACATTATGAAAAGACCTTAAGGAAGGAAGTTGCTTTAGTGAAAAAAAGTTGCTTTAGTGAAAAAAAAACTATGTAGATTTGAATTTAGGTGGTGGACCCCTAGACACTATGGATCTAGAAATAGGAAGATGGTCTTATCAACAATAAATTGATTATTTGTACACCCCATTAAGGTGCTCTATTTGCAAGGAGTATGAACATTTGAAAAGATTCACATGTTCAAAAAAGAATCAAGTTGATTAAGAAGAGATAACATAGGAAAAAGAGGATCCTAAGGTGTAGGTGAAAATGTTTATAGAGGTAATACATGACAATGTGAAGAACTTGGGGAAAGAAAATAATTCTAGAGAAGGAATGGTAGAGACCTTGGCACAAGACATTGTTGGCCATATCATAAGTGAGTTGGAGAAAGCAAAGATGACAATGTATTTATTCAGAAACATTGAAGGCTTCAACTTGGAACATGAGATGTAAATGTCCTTTGGTGTTTGTATTATTCCTAAAAAAAATTATCTTCATTGGGCCAAGATTGAGGTTCAAGGGATAAGAGGCCTTTATTCAAACCAACTAAAGGCTTTAAATTTGAACACGAGATGAAAATTTCGTTTGGTCACAAAGAGATACAACATGCACCTCAAGCTTGGTATGAAGAAGAGACTTTTGTGGATAAAATACAATCTAAAGGAAGATATAAGAAAAAAATGTACAATAGAAAAGAAACAAAAAACAAGACAAGAGGAAAAGGAGGTGAAGGACTATAGTTCAAACCTAGTTCGTGTTAAATTAATTAAAAATTACCAAGGACAAGTGTTTCTCATCACTTAGATGCCTAGGGGTGAGAAAGTGTCCAATATGGTCCCCAGTGAATTAATTTCATGAGATATGAAATTGAAAGTGACTTTATGAAAAGTTAATGAAGTAGGTGACTAAAGAGTCTTTTGATCATCACCATTGATCTAACTCAAACTCCACCATTAGATCATGTGAATCTTCAACTTCCTCATTGAGTTAAATTAGGGAAAGGAGGGCACCCCACTTTTGGCATTCTTCATGAGCATTTGAGATTAAAAGAGAGAGAGAGTTGAGCTAAGGAGAAGGAGGGTGAACTTCCTAGAACATGCACGAATTCTAAGACAAGTTGTTGCACAGAAATTGAGGAGGAAGGTACATAAAGTATTAGGTTGTATCGTACAGACTCTGAGCAATCCATACAATAGTTCAATGGCACAGAAATCAAGGATAAAGGTTGCACGCATTTTTGGGAGAGATTGGCACAGAAATAGAGGAAGAGAGCAACCTCAAATTTCTAGAAATTTTTATGAGCAGACATGCACAAATTTTGAGGGAGATCATACATCATTTAATATTGTGACAATTGTACTATGTACATATTTTTGGGCATAGAAATCGAGGAGCTGGTTGGCTCAGTTTTCTATACTGTGTGTGGGCACAAAAAATGAGATAACCATGTGTATTTAATTTGTTGAAGATGATTGTTGTAAGAAAATTCTCTATGAGCTCTGAATAATAAAATCCTCCCCTCTCTCACTGGTTTTCCCCTTGCGAGTTTTTCCAGGGTCTAATTTTTTACCAATAATATTTGTGTCAAGTTTTTTTGGTGTGCATTTATTTCTGTCTATTTGTTGTAGCAGACTTCTTGTGTTTCATTTTATGAGCTATATTTTTCTGCTAACTAATTTGTAGCTGAAAAATGCAATGTGGGTTGGGAATTAAACTATGTTGTCTCATTGAGACTTGAAACCGAGTTGGAGTCCGATTTTTCTACATGGTATCAGAGATGGAAAGTGGGAAAGCGCAGAGATATATCAGCCACATAGGAATGATATGTTTTTGAGAAGAGAGAGGTACTTCACCAGGCATAAAATTTTGGGCTCGAGTTTCAGTTGTGAGGGTCAATGGCCACCGGTTTGAGGGTTGAGGATAGATTGGATGGAGCTACTAATTCCAGCTCATGGAAGGAGAGGATTGTGTTGCTTCTGCATGAGTGTGAGTTGTGTGATATTGTGGAGAAATCACAAATGAATCCCATGACGGTGCCCACAGATGTTACTCTTTTGGCCACCTACAACAAAAAGAACATTAAGGCTCATTGATGCCATTAAGGACCATGTGATTCCACATGTTATTAGGAAATCCAATTCCTATGAGATGAGGGGCTCCTTAACATAACTTTACAAGAGTTCCAATGAAAATCGAAAAATGGTATTGAGGGAGAAACCGAAGAGCATTAAAATGACCAAGACTGAAAGTGTTGCCACCTATCTTACCAAGATAACTTAGATGGGGGATGAACTTGGTGTTTTTGGGTAGGTTGTTGCTAGCATTGAACTTGTGAGGAATTCTTTGAATGTGGTAACCAAACAATGGGTTTTGTTTGTTGAGGGCATTGTGGCAAGGGAAAATCTTCTCAATTGGGATCATCTTTGGGATGAGTTCATTCAAAAGGAAACTCGAAGAGGATATGTGCATGGGATTTCATCTACAGGTAATGAAGAGGAGAATGTGGCACGTGCAACTAAAGGTAAGAACAAGTCCAAAAAGGGTTCCAAGGGTGGGAACAAGCATAAAGGTGAAGGGAAGAAGGACATGAGCAAAGTTAAGTGTTTTGCATGTCACAAGTTTGGACACTATGTTGGAAAATGTCCTAATAAGAAGAAGAAGCAAGTTGCAGCTTTATTAGATGTGGAGGAGTTTACTGACAAGTTCGAGAAGGAGTATTCATTGTTGGTGTGTCTTTATTCTAGAGCATTATCTACTAGTATTTGGTATATTGATAGTGGTGACTCCCACTATTTGATAAGTGTTTTTGAGTATTTCACAGATCTTGCAGATATTGGGGATCTTGAGGTGGTGCTTGGAGATGACTCAGTGGTAAAGGCACTTGGTAGTGGGATAGTATCATTTCAGAGGGATTCTCTACCTCCCATGTTGTTGAGAGATGTCCTATATGTTCTGGGCTTGAAGAATAACTTGGTGTCAGTTTCCACTATTGAGGATAGGGGATATGAGTTATTGTTTTGTGATGGGAATGTGTTCTTGTATCCTAAGGGATCTAGTGTCACTTCGACCAAAGTGATTGGGATCCAACATGAGAATTTGTACAAGCTCATGTTTCATCCAGTGAGAGCATTGATGCATAGTACCACCAACGTTGGCTTTTGTGAGTTATGGCATAGGAGGATGGCCCATTTTCACCATGTGGTTGTGATGATATTGAGAGAGATAGTGAATGGAGTTTCAAAGTTCTGTATAGAGCACCAAGAGGTTTGTAAGGGGTGTGCTCTTGGGAAGTAAACCAAGACTGCTTTTCCAAGTAGTGACAACAGAGTAGCAGGTATTCTTGATTTGGTTTATTCTGATGTATTTGGTCCTATGTCTTCTGCTTCTTTGAGTGTATTTTTGTATTATGTCACTTTCATTGATGAATTCTCTCGGAAGTCTTGGATTTTATTCATGAATACCAAAGGAAAAGTCTTCCAGTCGTTCCAAGAGTTCAAATATCTTGTGGAGAACCAAACAAGGAAGAAAATCAAAGTGTTGAGATCAAACAATGGGGGTGAGTATACCTGCAATGATTTCAATAAATTTTGTGCTAGAGAAGGAATTAAGAGATAATTGAATGTTCCTTACAACCTGCAACAGAATGGGGTTGCTAAGAGGAAGAATAGGGCCATTGTTGGGGCTATGAGAGCCATGTTGCATGATCATGGGATACCAATTTTTCTTTGGGTTGAGACTTGCAGCACTATAGTTTATTTGTAGACCAAGAGTCCACACGGAATCTTGGGGGATAAGACGCTTGAGGAAGCTTTCTCTAGGAAGAGGGATAATGTTGGGCACTTCAGGATTTTTGGGTGCCTTACATATTCACATGTCCCTTCTAAGAAGAGGAAAAAGATAGAACCCGCGACAAAGAAGGGCATATTTTTTGGGTATAGCTATACTTCAAAGGCTTACCACATATACATCCCCTCTTTCAGTAATAAAATTGTGCACCGGGATGTGAGATTCGAGGAGGATAGATCCTTTAGAAGGTTATTGGATGTTGAGTAGGGGGAGTAGCAGGCTCTTGATATTGAGGTGATTCCTTCACAAAGTACGTTGACATAGAGTTCATGACCACCTGCTTCAGGGACTACAGGTCCACAAGTGATAGGATCATAGATCACCAGTCCTCAGGTTACCAGTTCACGGGGTATTGTTTATTAGTCTCCCAGTTCTCATACGGCCTCGGGATCATCATCTCCAGGTACATAATATTCAAGTGGTGGGATTGAGGAGGAGGATTCCCCTCCATTGGGTGATACTTTAGAGAAGAGGAAGCCCAAGTGGCTTCAAGACACTTTGAAGGAAGCTCGAGGATCTGTGGGGAATCCCAGGTAGGCTATGAGGGAGAGTAAACCTCCATATAGGTTTTACAACTATCTTGCTATGGTGAGTATCATCATTGAGTCTGATTCTTCCACATTTGAGGAGGAAACAGGTTAAAAAGTCTAGAAGGACACCATGGTGGAAGAGTACAATTATGTCATGAAGAATGATGTTTGGGAGGTGGTTCTGATACCTGAGGGAAATTCAGTGGTGACTTCCAGGTGGCTCTACAAAATAAATTATGTTGTTGATGGAAACATTGAGAAGCACAAAGCTCAGTTTGTATCTCAAGGGTTCTCACAGTTAGAGGGATTAGATTATGATGGGTTGGAAGATCCATCAGATGGACATGAAAACCTCATTTCTAAATGGTCTCATAGAGGAGGAGGTGTACATTGAGCAGCCATAGGGATTTGAGGTGCATGGAAGAGATTCTCATGTGTGTAGACTGGAGAAGGAATTGTATGTGGTGAAGCAAGATCCTAGAGCTTGGTACTCGAGGATAGATACATACTTGCAGTAGATGGGTTTCGAGAAGAGTGAGGCAGATCCCAACCTTTACTTTAATGTGGTTGGGGAGGATCCTCTCATTATAGTGCTATATGTAGATGATCTTTTCATTACAGGGGCTCAGAGACTCATAGTTGGTTGCAAGGAGAGACTTGCTTCAGATTTCGAGATGAAATACATTGGAACGATGCACTACTTCTTGGGATTGGAGGTTTGGTAGGAGCCTGGACATGTATTTCTGGGACATGGCAGATATGTTGTTGACATTTTGAGGAGATTTCAACTGGTTGGATTGGTTTTATAGACTGTGTGTGGGAGCAGAAAATGACATAAGTCTATGTATTTAATTTGTTGAAGATGATTGTTGTAAGAAAATTCTCTCTAAGCTACGAATAACAAAATCCTCCCCTCTCTCACTGGTTTTCCCCTTATGGGTTTTTCCAGGGTCTAATTTTTTTTACCAAAAATCTATGTGTCAAGTTTTCTGGGTGTGCATTTATTTTTGTCTATTTGGTGTAGAGGACTTCATGTGTTTCATTTTATGAGCTATATTTTTCTGCTAACTAATTTGCAGTTGAAAAATCTAATGTGGGTTGGGCATTAAACTATGTTGTCTTATTGAGACTTGAAACCGGGTTGGGGTATTATTTTTCTATAGTTTGGAGATCATAAGTTCTCATCAAGGAGAATGAGAAACAAATCCTAGAGTGGAAAAGGAGAATACCTTCATGAGGAAAATGATATTACATGAGACAAGTGAAGAGGAGCGTAAAATCTTAGAGTCCAATAGTTACAATACTTCTCTTAACTTATATAAAGACTACTTTCCTAGCTTGAAAATAAGAACCATTTAAGATCATTTGCAAGACAACATGAAGGATGACATGAGGTCCTGGAAGGAGGATTGGAAATAGGACCATTCAACCTACATCACACTTTGGAATAGGTAGAAATTCATACCTATATTTAGCAGAACAAAAGGAAAATAAAGAAATTTAGGAAGGAAAGTAGAATATTGTCATTGGGGTACTTAAAGTAGGAAGTGCCTTCTTAAAAGGTGAGAAATGATAATTCTATCCATAAATATACAAGGTTTTGGATCTTCCCACAAAAATAGATCCATTAAGGGGGTAGTAGACAATTGCAAGCCAAATAAATTTTTGTTTCAATAGATAATGGTTGAAGCTAAGGAGGCTCAAATAATAATGACACAACTTTTTGTTGGTTCAAATTTTGAGGCACTAGGGGGATGAGAGATTAGGAGGTTTTGTCACTGGATGGAAAAGAAGTGTTGAAAGTGGAAAAGAAGTGTTGAAAGTGTAAATTTATGTACTTTGAATTATTCTATCATGATAAATTCCTACGTAAGGATTTGAGCAAAAAAATTACCCATATATATATAGAGAGAGAGAGAGAGAGAGAGAGAGAGAGAGAGAGAGAGAGAACAACATTAGGAGGACCTTCTTAAAATATTTCTCTTCATGGAGAGGGGTGTGATATGTGAGGGATACATGAACCTCATCTTAAACAATGGATAATTTGCAAGGGACCTAGTAGAGTTGACCCAGTAGTTGGTTTCGTCACAAATAAGTTGGAAGAGAAAGGATTATCTTATGTGAAGCCCCTAGAGTTAGTACTTACCTAGAGAAACAATATATGAGGAAAGGGAGGGTTCACAAAAAATTTGGATAGATTCTTGGTTTCAAAATATGTTTCAAGACAAGGAAAAAATATTATATCTTTCACAAGGGTTGTTGTATCATCTAATCACATACCTATCCTATTGCAAATTGACAAAAGAGATAAGACCCCTTACCCCATTCACATTTCAAACCTCATTGGATTTCCCATGAATATTTTAGAGAAATGATCCATAGGTAATGGATGTTCTTTGACGAAGATAGTGAAAATACAACTATGAAAAAATTCCAAGACAAGATGGTGAACATCAAGAAGTTAATTTTTAATTGGTCAAACGTGAATTTCAAGGATACTAAAGAAGAGTTTCTTAATATAGAAAGTATACTTGAAGATGTATAGAATAATATAATTTTGGGGGTATTGAGTTCTAAAGTACAAGATGAGATGAAAACATTTGAAGAGAAAATGATATTATTAAAGTGGGAAGAAGAGATGTGGAGGTACAAGAGTAGGGTAATTTGTGTGCATGGAGGGGATGATAACACTGTATTTTTTCTTAGCTATGTCAACATGATAAGGAACATCAATACCATTTGGAGAACTTAGAAGGGAACTCGAGAGAAAATATCCACTTTTGAGGAGACAAAAAATGGAGTGAAATATTTCAAAGGATTATTCAAGGAACCCACAAGGACTAACATGGTAAAGATTGTGGAAATATCTTCCTTCTTCCCAAGGTACATGACGAAGAAACATAATGAGAGCATTATGGAATAACTTAGTAGGCAGGAATTGAAACATGTGGTGCACTCCTAAGATATTAAATCCTTGACTATAATTGTTGAGCAATAGACTTCTACATATAGTTCTATCAATTGCTTGAAGCATATCTATTAAAGGTAGTAGAGAAGTCCATGAAAAATGGAAGCATTTTGGGGGCCTTTAAATCTACCCTCTTAGTTTTGAGTCCAAAACATGACAATCCATCATCCTTTGAATACGTTAGACTCATCTCTTTATGTAAATTTATCTACAAAATAATTGGAAAAGTGATATCCCTTCATCTTAAACCTATTATGTTTGAAGCTTTCACAAAAGTGCAATTTGGTTTCCTGTGTGGGATTCAAATCCATGATGTTGTTGGAATAACATAGGAGGAAATGCATACCATAAAGACTAAGAAAACCCTTGCTTTCACCATGAATTTATACCTTTCAAAAGGAAGTGATCGGGTAAGTAGTCTATTCTTTAGGCTAATCCTTATTCATGTTGAGTTTAAATTGCACTTTATTAATTGGATTGAAGCATACCTAGACTTGGTATAAATTGTCGTCCCTTTCAATTGCTCACATTCAATGTTATTAAAATCCACAAGAGGCCATAGACATGGTTTCCCTCATCTCCATTATTTTTCTTAATGGTGGAAGAGGACTTGATAATATATGTGGATCACTTGAAGAACTTAGGGGATTTGAAAGGTATTTAAAAATCTAGAAATGTGAGGTTTACCCACCTCTTAATTGTTGATGACATTATCTTGTTCAGAAATGGTTTGTGTAGAGATGACAAGACATGAACATGCCTTAAAAACTTTTGGATAGCAACAAGGAAGATTATAAATTTCAAAAATTCCTCAATTCTCACAATGAAGTACCCCAATGGCATAAACAAGTTATTGAAACAATTATTCCATATCAAACACTCCCTCCAGAAAAATGATTGAATCTCTTGGGTTTGAACTGAAGTCGAATGCCTATGGCTATACATATTGGTCATATCCCTATGATAATATTAAAACATTAGTACAAACCTAGTGCAACCATTGGCTATCCTTGGGAGAAATAATTACCTTGATAAATGTGTTCCTTGAAGTGATTCTATTTTACTAGATATCTATTCCGTTCATCCCTTAATTAAAAAGATTAGAAAGAAATGTTTTCAACTCCCTTGGGCTAGGAGAAAAGAGAAAGTGATCCCATTGGTGAAGTAGAAAATATTGGCAAAACCCAAGTGCACTAGAAGTTGAGATTTTATGAATGTGCTTTTATTTAGAAAATAACTAGCTACAAAGAGTTTGTGGAGATTAATCTCTTTCGAAGGTTATTGGAAAAAAATTATGGTGGAGATGTATATCCTTCCTGAAACCATTGAAGCAAGGATTATGAACCCAATCAAGAAGTAAACAAATGGTTCAATATTCTAGTAGGCATCAATGTAAGCACATTCTTTAGCTAGGACATTTCTAGGATGTAGAATAGGAAATGGTCAAAAAAGGTGAGGCTAGGTATAGATACTTGGGTAGGAGGGAAAGGAATTTACAAGTTATCCTATCATGTTATAAGGATCCTAGAGAAGAGATTATGTTTAATTTAGTATATGTATATGAGCATGAAGAGGGGAATCTTTGGGCCTTGGATGGAAGGTGTAAATAGACCTCGCATTGGATGGATCAATGGTGGAGGAATGGACCATATTTATATGAGCACTAGTTAAATCCTCCTATAAGATTAGAGGAGAATAGGGTGAGATCATGTGGACAACAAATTGCATGGGAGGATACTACACATCAAAACTAGGTTACTTAATGGGTTTCACCTCAGTGACATGGGGAGAAATGAAATGCTAGTGGACTAAAATTTGGAAATCAAAAGATCAACCAAAAACAAAATCTTTTGTGGCTTGTAATGGTGGAAAAAGTTTTGACATGGGAGAATTTGCAAAAACAATCTTGGCAGGAACCCAACATTTATTTATTATGCAAAGAAAGTAGGGAATCAATGAATCATCTCTTCTCAGAATGTCATTTTTCCAAAATAGTCTAAGAGTCAACCAAGGTATTGACTAGAGGAAAATGGAATTGGGTATAGTGCAATGTTGAAGAGGTAGTAAAAAATTGTTTGGAAGACATAAAGGTCATTGAATACCCATGTATCCTAGCAATAGTTTTACAGTCAATATGGGTTACAAGGAATAGAGCCATTTTCCAAGAAGAGAACTCTAACCCTAGTAAAGTTATCAACATGGTAAGATATTTTATGATGGTATTTAGAAGATTAATGTCAAAATAAAATCAAGATAGCCAAGAGATTGTGAGAAACATTCTTTATACCCATGGGGTTTCTTTGATGGGCCTATAAAGGAAACCAAGCACTTTGTGGGGTAAGAGGTTTTTTATACCTACTTGAATATGAAGTGTGTTATTGGCATGGGTGCAAATAATTGTGCCAAACTAAGAGTAGCTTATACATTATTAGTTTTAGGTAAATACATATATTGAAAAGAGTTGTTGGTATATG
>ML801654.1:186504-209178 GCA_009831015.1 Picea engelmannii
ATTATATGTTTCTAACCTAATTCCTTTCTTGGGCACTGTACCCACTTTCAAGAACATGGCGGTGACTAGAAAACTAGGTATGTGAAGGTCTATCTTCTAGTTCATTTTGTGTACTTGCAGATTGAATATATCACATAATTTAAGCACATACTAGTTCCTTTGAGTGTGTTTGTGACTTGATGAGGAAATTATGGTTTACTAAACAATTATTGTCATCCATAAATAAATGATTGTGTCGAGAAATGATTCAATGATGTGATGGATGGGAGGTATCACACAAATTTAGGGGGTGAATGAGATAATAAAACTAACGAGTTAGTTAGGGGGAATATAACTTATGATGTTGAATCTTCTTTTTTCCATAGATATAAGAAGATAAGGAGATATGTTGTGAGGAAGAGGATTTGGTGAGATTTGTTGAGATGAGCAATAATGGAATAAATGGGTGGTCTTGTTGTATTGAATTCTAGGAAATAAAGTGTTGGGAATTGACATAAGAGAAGAAATCCTAATGAATAAATAAGGAACAAAACCCTTAGAAAGTTGATGTGATGGGTTGTTCGACTTGAAAGCAACAAATTGAATAGGGGGTACCTAATGGTGGAAAACACTTTCTTGAGATAAGTCTCAGGGTAATGATGATAAACACTTTGTTGAGATTGATAAGCCCCAGGCTAATGATGGGCCATAAATAAAAGGGACAATGCCTAGTTGACAATATTGAAATTGTTGGGGGTTAAATGGTATGCCTAGGTTGATGACATTTGTGCATTGAAGGCACTCAATCTTAATAAGATTTGAACGGTCCAACGATATAATGTGTACTTGAGTATTATTTGGAAAAGGCTAAGACTCAATGATGGTACTTGGACATTGTGAAGTCACTTAACATAATGAGATGATGTATAGTTGTTTGATGAAAGGGTGTGGTATTTGGAAGTGCTTGATCTTAAATAGAGATAGTTTTGAGTTGTTAAAAATAGAGATTTGTTAAAAGAGAATTGTGGGAAGGAGTATTACACGGAGGTATTGATCCTCTAAATTAATTGAACTATCTAAATTAATTGAACTATGTAATGGAGTGTTAGGGAATGCACGTATTTCTAATATCTAATATTTGAAAAGGATTTTTTTTTTTTGGGTAGTACCATGAAATCCCCAGTGGAGGTCTAGACAAACCAAATTCATGGTCCAAGTGTTGATTTTGAGATATATTATTGTTGAGTAAAATTATTGATGTGGGTCTAGTTAAATAGATCCTCCGTAAATTTATCTATCATTTAAATTAATTGAACTCTATGACATAATTTTTTTTTGTTGGAAATACTAACCCTTGATTGTAATATGCTAGTGTAGATACATGATTACAAAATAATGATTATTGATTATTGATTACATATTAAGGATTAATGGTATTAGATATTTGGTGGATGTCTCACCTATTAGATCCTAATTAAGGTATTAATTCATCGCTATTTATTCTATTAAGTAGGAAACCTAGTATGTGATTGTGTCTTATACAGATCAGTGAGAAGTCTAGTATATACTTTATTAATTCCTAGCAGGGAATCTAGTTTTCTAGTGCACTTAATTGTCAACTCAAGACGTGTTATGCTTGTGAGGTATCATGCAAAGTGTTAGCGCTTTGTAAACTTCATTCGGCTGAGAAAACGAATGACAAAGGCAACCTACAAACAAACTTTGAGGCCCGGAACTAGCCTTTCATACATGGAGAGGGCTCTCTCTGGAGACCTCGTCTTGGTACAGGATATAGCTTTAAACTATCGGCTAGATTTAACACCTTTAAACAATATTTTCTGGTTCTATTGGTGAAAGAAAGCAAGACCTTGGGCTATGGAGTCGATTTAAGAAAATGATAGAAATAAATGAATTAGTGACTGAACTCGAGAGGATAAAGGCTAAATGAGCAACTCAGAGCACCACTGGGGATGAATTCAGAGTTCGCTTAGAAGAAACACATTTTGTCAAAATGGCAAAAATCTAGAGAACTACGTTGTGAATTCTAGATTCAAAATCATGCTTCGATTTAGACAGAAAATACAGATGTGAATATAAAGAACACAGGAAAGAACATACACAAAGAGAGAATACAATACATCAAACTATCACCGTTAGAATCTTTTCATCAAAGCTATAGGACCTTTTCATTGAGTTTCAATTGGATCAAAAACACATTCAATAGTCACTGTCTACACTATTTTTCCAACCAACCCGACTTACATTGAAAAGATGGAATATATAGAAAAGAGTGTGCCGCTCGGGCTACCCTGCACTCTAACTACTATCCCTAGAAACTGGGTTCTGACTACCCTCTGTCAAATGACTCTTCGTATGGCACTTTGCTAAAAATAGAAACTGACTGTACTTGGTCGCATCATAGTCACTCATCTCTACCGCAGTGGTTCAGTCATCAACAAGATCTCGTCGTTAGAGAATGATGTGTTGATGCTTTCCTTTGACAAGGTATCTGGACGATCAAGTGGTCTGTCAGACTCCTGCCACCCGTTGTAACGACCTTGATTTCTGCTGCGTGATCGTTTGTTGGTGCGTGCATGTGGCGGGTGACTGCAGACCATTGCAGGTGCCTCCAAAATGATGACCCCAGCTAGGGAACAATGCCTTTCTTCAAACTGTCGCACGTCTAACGTACACTTGTCCTTTGCAATGGATGAGATTCCATCGTTGTGCATTGTATGTTTTCCACACGGGTATCTATCAGAGTCCCTACCTCTTGGTAGGAAACAGGACGTGGGGAATCAAAATCTGCACCACATCTGAGAAGACAAAAAACAGAGTCGGTTAATCATGCTTCTGGTCTCGTCTGTAGTTTTTATACCTGAAGCATTCTCCCGAGAGACCAGTTGTGCCTTTTCAGGTTCATCACTTTCCTTTGCAAAATTGTGTTCTCTTTCAGCTTCTTCTGCGTGCTGGCCAAAGCTGCGTGGACTTTCTCCATGGTCGATTCACATTCCTTGAAGTGTTTCACATTCCTTTCTTCTGACATCCTCTATGCTTCACGTAGCTGTATGATTGTATCTTGGACTTCCCTGAGTTGTCTCTTGAGCCAAGTCATGTTTCCCTTGCGACCTTGTGATGTTGATGCTTCGAGGGTCTTCGCTGCTAACTATTTTCTCAACTCTTTGTTTTCCTGGTATAGCTCAACAATAGCAAGTTGCGCTTTCTTCATTTTATATGATGGCTCATGAACATTTGTGCCTTTGATGTATGTCCTCCTCCTTCTGCCCCAGCTTTCTTGACTTGTACCTTCGACAGGTTCTAGCCGAATGACGTGCATGAGTAACTCTTCGGTAGTCGACTTTGCATGCGGCTCACTCAGGACTCGGGTCTCCCCGACTTCCTTGTTCTTCCTTGGCTTGATCCTTCTCTGGGGTATCGACTGTTGGGGGGACAGGGCTTCCAATGTCTTTCCTTTCCTCCGCAACCCTTCCTGTTTCAGCCTCTGCGCGGTGTGATGTTACCCTTTCTGCGGGTAGAGGAAAATATCCTTTTGGATCCTTGGGGATGGCCGCGGTAAGTAGAAACGAATCCCAGTTGTTTCCCAATCGACTTAACTCCTCCACTACCAGCAATTTAATCAACGAGGCATGAGATAGTTTCCTCTTTGGCTGATTTGCTTCAGCTTGGGCGTTGTCTGCCATTTCTTGAAGGCTTTGGTGAAAGAAGAAGGGAATATTTAACGGTTTCCTTCCTGTGAAATGCATCAACAATCTTATGTGATGCGAATGGATTCTGTCAAACCTTCCCTCACAGGTGAAATATTTCCTAATTACTCCCAGGAGTTTCTGAAAGGGCTCCTTCAAATATCTACTTGGAACGCTCGTTTCGATTTTCCCACCTAAACCGTCTCGGTTGATGAAGTCTTCGTAGCACCGTGCATCTAAAGGCATGCCTTTAAACCACCTTTCATTGTTCGAAGGGATCTCTGTTCCGACCGATAGAGTTTTTTCCTGTGTCACCTGGAAAGCGACACCTAAAATCGCCGCGCGGGACCCATCGAACTTGAGTGCGAATTGTTCCATTAGTCTCATGTTGAATCCTTGGATTTTTCTGCAAAGGGTCATGCATATGACCTATTCAAAAGTTGCCCTGACCTCCATATCTTCATTGACCAACGTCAATATTTGATGCTCGAGACCAGCATTCCTGCCACTTCACGCACCCTTCCTTATGTTCTCGCATGTGATCATTGTGCAACGCGTATTTGTTCTACGCGCAATGGATTTGGCACGGGCCAAAGGATGTAATCTCAATTGACCTGGGATTGCGAGAAAGATTAGAGGCAGTGCATAAACTTGGCTGGTGAACAGAATACATGCAGAGCGCTCAAAATTTATAATCGGGCGGGCAAGAGATGAAAATGTGCTAGGGGACATTGAATCCATGGTGGCTGGAGGTTTCAAACAAGCTTGAAGATTTTCTCAGTACATCCACGCGACAGGTTCACTTCAAAGTGTGTGAAGTACATCTGATAAGAGCTGCATAGAATATGTGATACGAGCGCCATGATTTTTCATTCTTTCTGACTTCATAATGAGTTGATGATGGTCACTTCATCTGTTGACGCGACTTCCATTTAACAACTTTCCTTGACCTTAGGCACGTAAGACCTTTTCTTCTGACAGGACTTGACTCTTTGGGAAAAAACCTTTACCCCTTACACATGTTTTGGTTCTGACATCCCTTCCTGACTCCAAGGGCCAACAGATCACTTGTTGACTTTGACCCATTCGTTGTTTGATACCCGACCTCACACGCTTTGACACACAGACTCTGAATCGACTAAGACCGACTCTAACTGAAAAAATTACGGCGCTAACAGCTGGCTCCAATGAGGATGCTATCCTCCTAGTGAGGTGGAAAAGAACAACAAACTAGGTGCCTGAACATCGAGCCTTATTCGACTTCCAGACTCTGAAGCAATGAAAAACAAAAATGCAACCTAAACCTTCTAGACACAGTTTTTGACCAGACTCAGCATAAACTTAGGGCCTTCACTTCGGGATTTAATTTTCTGCTGACACATTGACTTTAAATTCCTTCTTTGAAAACAAAAATAAAATGACTATTTACAATGACATGAGACCTAAAGAAACTTTACTGCACCAGATAGTGTTTGAGGAACTTGTCGTTTACAGGCCCCCAACCAGTGGACTCTCCATTAAGTTCTTCTAACAGATATGTGTTGTTCCCACGATACGTGTAGATTTTGAAAGGGCATGTCCAAAGATGATCAAATTTTTCATGCTTTCCCTTATCTTCGTTCCTCGCGTCCCACTTTAGCGTCAGATCATCTACCTGGAATTCCTCCTGTTTAGCGTTCTTATCGAAAGTTTTCTTCGTCCTGTCCTGGTGAAGATGTGATAGGTTGTATACCTACTCCCTCATCTGTTGTGCATGAATCAACTGATTTATCCTTCTCTATGTGTCATCTGGCTCGACCTCTTGCTCTTGCAGCAACTTCCTGACGAGAAATCCAAGGGAGGTAGAAAAAATCGCATCTGTGCCATATACAATTTGGAATGGTGATGTGGAGATGGAATTTTTGGTAGTGACTCTATCCGCCCACAACGCGTAAATAATTTTCTTATGCCATGCCTTCTTGTTGTCCTGAAAGAGTCTTTTAATGATTCTGGTTAATCTCTTATTAGACGATTATGCTAACCCATTACCTTGTGGGTAATACATTGTAGAATGTCCCAGGATTATATTGTAATCCTTGCAAAACTTCTCCATTTTCTTGGACTTAAATTCGATCGCGTTATCTGTGATGATCTTGATAGGGCACCCGAACCTAGACAAGATGTTGGTCTCTAGAAACTAAATGATGACCGCGTCAGTAGCCTGCTTTGTTGGAATTGCGTAAATCCATTTTTTGAAGTAATCTGTGGCCGTAAGTATCCATCTGTGCTGCACCGAGGATGGCAGATGAATCTCTCCTATAAATTCTAGGCCCCATTGCATGAACGATGCTTTGACCGAGATCGGTTTCAGCGGCAGGGGTTGCAGCTTTCTCCTTCCATCGAAAATATGACGCTCGTGGCAACTGGAGACCTCTTTGTACATGTCTGCAAATATGTTAGGCCAATAGTAACTTGCTCTTAGAATTTTATGCGTGGTGGTTTTCCATTAGAGATGTCCCCCGCAATCGTCTTTGTGGAATTCTTCAATGGCTTGTTTTGTGTCGTCTTCTAGAAGGAAACTCGGCAATATCCCTCCCGGATCTTTCCAATACAGTGAGTTATCCAATATGCAGAACTTAGTAGCTTTGAGTTTTAAGAATCTGGCCTTGGTCTTACTTAACCTCAGAGGAGCTTGCAGATTCCTCAACACATAAATGATGTATGTATACCAAGGTGAATCGATGAACTTCTGAGACACCTACACGGTTGTTTCTTCCAGAGGATTCTCTGATAGATCAACAATGAAGTTGATTCCTAGAACGTCATAGTTCAACTACGTTGTTGTTCCAGAGTCTGTACCTAAGGCTTAGAAGGTACAGTGTCTAGGCATCCGAAAGTGAGTGAAGAGTAATAAAGGGGAGAGCATCAACCTTCGGGAAAGGAAGCTAAGGCTGATTTTCAGGTAGTCACTGCCTAGCCTCCAACTGTTCCTGGATGTTTATATCCCACTCAATCTCATCCCATGAATGCTCAAGTTCTACCCAGGTATTGGCTATTTTAAGAATAGTATCGAAAAGGTTCAAAGTGATATGTGTTTGGTCCGATAAACTGGGCTCAATGTTAGGTTGTCTTACAATAGGGACAATCATAGAGGAACAATGAAAGTAAAGGAAAGTTTCAAAGTTTTAGATGTTGTCTCAATTCGATCGTATAAAAGAGAACTATATGATTTAATGTTAAAGATAAATTGCAAACCAAAGGCCTTTTCCCGTAACTGTGTTATCTAGTAAATAACTGATGTTTGTGAAAATGTGAGAAAAACATAAATTTTTTTATAATACGAGGTTCCTATCAAGGGAGAGTCTCGCCCTGTAAACAAAAGAAGAAAAAGGTGAGAAGAAATATGAAAAATGTATAAAATATGAAAATCTAATGAGTCCACGGGTCTTGTATCTGCTAATAGCCGATATAGAGGAAAAATTATAAACTATATAGATAATTAAAATTAATCACCATAGTAGAGGTTTTACTAAATTGCAGTGTAACATTCATAAAACATATATGTGAAAAATAAAATTGAACAAGAAATCATAGAGGAAACAAACTCATAACACAGTCTTGATGGAATCAGGAGTCTTCAGATTGTTTTGTATTAATATTCAAAAAGGAGAGTCTCTATTACAAACGACCAAAATAGGTCCAGCCCTTTTTCTTTCTTCAAAATGTATATTTATACAAATTTCTATATGATGGAATCTCAATTGTTCCAGAGGTTTTCAGTTACAATAAAGGAGTTTAATCGTTTCAATTCTGTATCTCTGTCTTCATTTGGTACCGAAAACCTGCCTCTTCGCATGCTCTGTGCAAATGACACACTTTTCCACCAGCTTTGATATCAACTTAGAAGGTTCTGCTTGATTATTGGCCTCAAAAGCATAACAATCTTTCACCAATAATGGCAACATTCCTTCCACCTGTTGTTCTTTGGCGCTGATAGAACATAATAGTATACTCGATTTAATTAACCATTTATCTATTTGAACTATGTCTGCCTGGGTTATTTGTGATATTTCGGCTAATTCTCTTTCTTCATTTTCCTTGATATTTAGCAGATATTTGGCTGTATTGATCTGGCCCAGTATCTCAATGCTACTTTCACCATCGGAACCCAACCAAATCCCATTTAACAAACCAAAATTTTCTTCACAAGATTTTCTTACCTCCTTAGCTTGTTGTATGCCTTCAGATATGTTACGCTCCCATTCTTTCAACAAGATGTTGCCTCTCATCTACTCTGGGATGGGAAAATTGGAACTACTGCCTGTTTCCCTTCTCGTCGTGGCTATAATAGCCTCCTGGGAAGCAACTTGAGCCGCCCCAACTTCCCTTTTCTTTCAACAAGATGTTGCCTCTAGTCTGCTCTGGGATGGGAAAATTGGAACTACTGCATGTTTCCCTTCTCGTCGTGGCTATAATAGCCTCCTGGAAAGCAACCCGAGTTGCCCCAGCTTCCCTTTCTCTGAGAGAGAGGTTCTCCAATACCTGATCAATGAGTTGGCAGTTGCTTTGAATCGTTTCTACTTTAACAAGCAGACCTTGCTGCACTGTCGATAACCTTTTTCTGATTTCTATTGCTTGGGATTGAAATATCCCGATATCGATTGCCTGGCTTTCGATGAACTCTAATTTGGCCCGTAGATGCTCTATCAATTCTCCTTGTTGGCCTATCTGTATCTGAATTGTCTGAGCCATCAATTGTGTCTGTTTGAGATCAGCTTTGAGTTGCTCAATTTCTTTTTGATCATCTATTCTATCTTGCTCTAAAGTTGTATTCGCCTGATCTTTGGCAGCGGCCTCTGTTGTAGCTAGTTTAGCCTCTAATGTCTTGATCAAACGATTTTTTCTCTTCAGCTGATCCTTTAGGGTCCCGACTGAATATTGGTTTTCCATAGCGAAAGCTCCCATTGTTCCTGCTATTTACATTACAAATTCTTCTTTTTTCATAGTTCTCCCATCGGTTAAGATTTTAAATTTTTTAGATACAGTACCTGCCTCTTGGTAAAGTTCTTGTCTCACGACAGACTTTCTCTTATTATCGAAGAAGAATTCATTCAGAGGTAGTTCTTCCATTGTTATGGGTGTTAATTCTTCACCAAAAATCCAACCTGTGTCTGGTATTCCCTTTGTGGACTGCAGGGGGGTAATAGAAACGATGGGATTGATGACCTGTTTAGATGATTTCCCTGGAGTAACGACCAAGGTTGGCTCGCTTGGAGGATTGGAAGTCTCGGCTTCCTGTTTCGGGCCCCCAGTTTTCTCCTTCTTGTCCTGGTGTTCTTCTTATCCGGGTGCTAAATCTTTGGAGCCTTCGACTTCTGTTTGCTGCACCTCTCCGGTCATTGGATTCTCACCCCTTAATACTAGGGGAAGGCAACTTCGCCTATGTTCTTGGAATTTGAAAACATCGGCCCTCTCTTCGGGCGACAGGGCTTGTATCCGAGCCAAAACCTCGGCATAAGATCTCGCACCTCAAAAAATACCATCATGAGGCGAATTCTCGTGCTCAAATCTTTTAAGGCCACAACTAGCCAAGTTATTACTCACAACCCTGTGTGGGTCGTGTTTCTTGAATTCAATGTGGACCAATTTTATATCTTCTAAGGTTGTTTCCTCGGCCTTTGCATCCCCGAAATATAATAAAGAATAGGTATTTAAATGAATGGGGAAAGGTGGCCATACCTTCTTTGAAAATCCTTTCAGCTCTTTACTTATGCCACCAATCACGGTTTTCTTGGCAATCTCGCAACAAGCCAGCCTATCGGGTATAAATAATGGTAGAGCATGCGGAGGGACAGAAGAACCGAAAACCCTTATGTATGAAAATTCTTCCTCCACGTACCAGTCATCCACCCTGCTCAAATTTTCCGTGATGCTATCTGAGATCCTGGGTGGTGGATTACCGAAGATGGTGACATGCATCGGTACCATTACCCAATTGAAGATTTTGTATATGAAATCTGAGGCCTTATCCTCCCAAATCTTTGAATGGTAGACATGGATAGGCTTAGCATCCGATGGAGCCCAACTCCAGCTCATTAAGAGAAAAGGCATCATGGAACACACGGCGTCCATGATGTACGCAGACATAAAAAATGAAGCGGCCTTCCCACTCGCCCACTACGTCTGATATCCTGTAATCCAACTGGTCAGACTATCTGACAATAGTTTGGCCCAGTTGAAGGAACAACCTTCTGTGACTGTATGCATCAGAGGCACCCATGGGAGGAAAAAATGTGTGGTGTCTTCCCTCCCATACAATCTACAGGTCATCATTGCTATGTATTTGAACTATGGTTCCAAAGAAGATATGGAATAAACTTTGTTGCCATCTGCCCTGAACTTCGCAGGGTGTGAGACCCAATCCTTGATCAAATCAGATAATCTTTTTTCGTATTGCTCGCATTCCTTTTGTTTAAAATCCTCCAGAAACTCGACATTGTATGTGAAGTTTGACGTGGGTGGAAACTTGTACATAGCCTATAAGTTTTCTGGTCTAAAGGTCCCAACAATGACCTTTTTCTCCCTGATGATGGTTCTGGTCGGGATATCTACATGATCTAGCGCCCATCAGATCATGTCATAGTAAGGCAGAAGATGTGGCATGGCCGCTACTTTGTGCATCTCTACTTGAACGACGATCTTGTATTTGGTGGTCAAGTCGTCTTTCTCGTTGTCACTAGAATCATCCGAATAGTTCACCAAATCAGATTGCAGAACCTCAGAGATGTATGACCAGGTTCGTATAGAATCAACGCTTCATGGTGAAGTATCAAAAACATTATCAGAGCCTTGTCCTGAAATCTCAACACCTACCTTGGACGCTTTTCGCGGGGCCATGACAGAGGATTGTGACTTAGCTCTCCTGTAATAAAAATGTGTATACATACAAAAGTCTGCTTGCTGAGAAAAACTTCTCTGCGCAGGATAGAAATGAGCTTTATGAATAGAACAAAAAAAAAAGATCTATATCTTCGACCATCTAAAACCTCGACGTCCTTATGAACAGAATGGTCAAATCATTTTTAGAGACAGATTTAGCAATAAAAACCATATCCTTACTTGTTGCTTCACCTCATTTCCAATTAATGCCATAAATTTCGACGGTTCATGACACAAGTTGGCGCAAGGAAAATTTAAATTTACCTCGTAGACTGTGCACATTATTATTTGCATTGAACATTGATTAAGCAGGCTTAGCTTCTTTAATTAATCTTTCTTAAACTTTAATCAACCTTTCGGCGTTTTCCGTATCAGGAGTTTTCAATCTAACCTTTCGAGCCTCTAAAACCCGAGATCGCGATGATTAGATTTAGTTAAGCAAGGACGTAAACAAGATTAAGTGTTTAATTAATCATGTTTTAATTTATATCGTGACTTCGTGACTCGGGGCTTCGAAAGTATATTTTCCGGGAGGAACGTATGCCGAGTCACGAAATCCCGAGAGATTTTAACCATGGTCAAAACTAATCACCCCTGACACTAACCCAGGTTACTTATGTAAAAGTCTCGCAGCTTCGCCTATCAGAGTTATGACGGTAATGTTTTTGGAGAGAGTCAACGCCGAGACGTGAAATCCCGACAGCACTTTACTGGGGTTTAAAGAATTTTAGTCTCAGCTTTCACCTGAGGTAAGATTTTAAAAAATTTCGCGACCTCATACATCGGGGCTTGTAAATCTTGCGACTTGTAACTCCCGAAGCACGATATCACGAGGTACAAAAAGTAAAAATTTTCATTTAACGATAAAAAGTGGTGACTTATGAAACATAACATCCTTCACTATTTCGCATGTCGGGACTACTGAGATTTTTAATTGGTAAATGTCACGAAGCAAAAGAGAACTTAAAGACCAACATTTGACTTTAAAAATTACATTTAAACCAATTGAAAAAGGCGGCTCCAACATAGGCTCCAACTAGGGATCCTGTCTTCTTGCAAGACGGGAAGAACAGTAGACCACGTGCCTGTATTGGGTAAATGGAGTCAATGTCTTTAGTCTAGTGAAACCGTTCCTAGGAAAAGGATACAGAGGGAAACAGAGACTTCGTCTTTTACTTGTGCAAATCTTTTCAAAACTCAAATACGTTTCACACTCAGCTGCAGTCCCTTTCACAACTTTCTCTTTCTCTTTACTAAATTTAGGTCTGCATTAGGACAATCAAGACAGTCCTAGGAAATCCAACAGATCTTATGGATTTTGGTTTGCATCAAATGAATTTTATTACATGTTTTTAATCGGGGAGCCCTGTCTGAACTTAGGATGTAGATCCGGTTTCGAGAAAAATTGGTTACCAGAGTAGAGTGAGATTCAGGTATAACAACCTTACAGATATCTTAGACATTACTTCACTTCCAGTGGGCTTGTTCAGTACCCCGGTGAAGTTATCTAGCCCTTTTTACTGAATTTCCTTTCACCACTTCGAAATATATTTATGCATTTAAATGCTGAGACGAGGGAAATCATTTCTGAATTTCCTTTCATCGTCTTTTTGGACTAGATGGACAATTAAATATGACTTTCCTTTCACCATCTGTCTTATAACTTACTTTTTAGAACACGAAGTGGGGGAAATCAGTTTGTATGAGGGGTGATATCTGCGTAATATTTTACAATGGAGGTCTATCAACTTACTTTGGTTACTCGGTACCAACCCTCTCTTAAGTCTCACCACAGCTTAGCCCGCAGGGAAAAAGGGGAAAAAATTATTTCTAGGGGTCTTCCTTCGAGCAAGCCTCAATCTTTCGAAACTGTTGAAAAACCTAGAATAGTCAGGATTAACCTATGCATCACTTTGTTTAGTAAGAGATTGAGGAGTCGCGAAGACCAACTTACTTTCTGAAATCTGCTTTGCAGCTTTCAAAGTTAATACGTCATCTCTTCTTCCCATGTATGCAAACCCGGGAAGATGCTTGGCTTTTCAAGAAGGTAAATCTGAGAACAGAAAGAAGGGTGACGGATAGAGATCTGTAAATTGAAAGACAAGGGTCAAAAATTACAACCGACTCTTGTAATCCCTTTTCGAAGAGGCTTTATTTTCTCTGCTTATTTTCACTACCTCCTATCTTTATTTTAAGTGAAAAATCTTAGGACCCAGAGCGAGTAGTTGTTCTTTTTTAATAAACATTCAAGCGAAAACATTATATTCATGAGACCATTGCGGCGTTCTGAAAATCTTTGTTAGAACAATAAAATTCTCAGGAATTCATACCTTTACCTTACCATTTTATAATAACAAAAAACCCTTTCTATCACCTGTTTTGGCGAATTTATTTTCCGATATAGGACCTTTTGTTTACCCTTTTCGCTCATTTGGGCTGCAAACCAGAATCCTGAAAGAGAAAAATGCGAAAAGTATTAGGTATATATATATATATATATATATATATATATATATATATATATATATATATATATATATATATTATGTATTGAAAATTTCGTATTTCTATTTCTACAAAAATCACTGACCTGATTAATTATTGGTGAAAGTGCACTTACCAAAAAGAAATTATGAAAAAAGAAAACACAAACTGGTATATTACAGTGGGAATTTTTTGGGAACTAGTTATTGCATATAATGTTTTAAATAATGCTCGTTGACAGGGGCGTTGAATATTTTACCGTCCAAATTTTCTAACAGAAACAAATTCTTTCCTTCAGGAGCTGCGACTCTGAATGGTCCATACCAAATATGATCAAATTTACCATGTTTCGCTGAGTCTTCCTTCCTAGCATCCCATCTCAAGACCAAATTGCCCGGGAGAAACTCTTTGTCTTTTGCCTTACGGTCAAATAACGTTTTCATATCATCTTGGTATTTTTGCAACGTTTTGTCTACTTCGACCTTGTGTTGTTGCACTTCAATTAGCTGATTTATCCTTCTGGTAACATGATTCGGTTCTTCTTTCTCATATTGCCTTAATTTCATCACAGGGAGCGCTATATTTATCGGTAATACCACGTCGGTCCCGTACACCATTTGGAAAGGCGAGGTGCCGATATATTTTTTCGTGCCTATCCGATTCGCTCATAAGGCGTATTTCAAATGCACATGCCAAGATTTTTTATTATCATCCAACACTTTCTTAATTACATTTATCAGACTCTTGTTTGAAGACTCGGCTAGTCCATTTCCTTGAGATAATAAGTTATGGAATGACCGAGTACAATATTGTATTTCTGGCAAAAGTTGATCAGAGCCATGGATTTGAAAGCCTGGGCGTTATCCGTGAATATTTTTCGAGGGCAGACGAATCTAGACAAAATGTTGTCTTCCAAGAAGTCTATTACCACCGAATCTGTTGCCCTTCTGGTTGGAATAGCCTCCACCCATTTAGTGAAGTAATTTGTGGCAGTCAGGATCCATTTGTGTTGACCGCTAGAATGGGGGTTGATTTCGCCTATAAAATCTAATCCCCATTGCTGGAAAGGGCTTCCGTTTTGACTGGCACCAATGGTAGCGTTGGGAATTTATTCTTGCCTGCGAACAGTTGGCATGGGTTACAGGCTCTGACTTTGGCATTTACGTATGAGAAAATTTTTGGCCAATAATACCCTGCCCTTAGGATCTTATAAGTTGTCGCCCTCCAAGCATGGTGTCCCCCATAGACTCCTTTGTGAAATTCACTTATCACCCTCTCTGTTTCTGATTCGATTAAACAGACCAACAGGAAACCTAGTGGGTCCTTCCAATATAATTGATTATCAGATATACAGTATTTGACCGCATGTAATTTTAGCGTTCTGGCTTTGGATGGGGGTAAATCACTTGGGCATTTCAATGTCGTCAGATATGACACTATGTTTTTTTCTCCAGTCTAATGAGACAAACTTCTCTTCGATTCTGATTGCGCTTGTTGGCTCATCAAACTCGTTCATGTCCACACCTTCTTCATATCCCTATAGGTCATTTATACTGAGAGATTTGAAATTTGATTCTTCTAAGAGTTTGGCCAAACCTTGTCCTTTTACCAATTTCATTGGTTTTATTTCCAGGTCGAATTCTTGAATTTTGGCAAGCCATCATCCCCTTTTCCCATCACTGTCATATTGAACCAAAATATCCTTTACATAACTGGTAGGTACATACACGATTATCTTGGAATGCAACACATAGGTTCTGAATGCTTTCAACGCCTTCACCATAGAATATGCTTATTTTTCCATTATATTGTATTTAAGTTCTGCATCTCCGAGACTCTTGCTAAAAAATATATCGGTTGTTCAAAACCTTCTTTGTTTTTTTGGAGGAGTACCACGACAATTGTGTGTTCAGAGGAGAACGAGAAAATAAGAAAATCTTTTAGATAATCAGGGCTTGCCAGTACAGGTGCCTCGCTTATGACTTTCTTGATGCATGTAAATGTCACTTTGGCTTCTGCTATCCATTTCACTTCGGTGTTTTTCTTTAGCATATCTGTGATCAATTTCACGATTTCAGCAAAGTTCGGAATAAATCTCCTCAAAAAAAATATTTTTCCTAAAAATGATTGAATTTCTTTTACATTCCTAGGAATATTTATAGTATTTATAGCCTCAACTCTTTTAGGATAGATTTTAATACCGTCTCGAGATACAATATGGCCCAAGAGTTTACCTTCTTGCATGGTGAAGTGGGACATTTTGGGATTCAAAGACAGACCAAACTTACGACATTTCTCAAACGTCTGCTTGAGATGTACCAGATGATCTTCATCAGATTTAGAAAAAATAGTTAGATCATCAAGATAAATGACCACAAATTTATCCTTTTTGCCGATGAAAGCAATGTCCATGGTACGTTGGAAAGTAGTTCTTGCATTCATTAGACCAAATGGAATTTTATCATACATAAAAGTACCCCAAAGGGGTAGTGAAAGTTGTTTTCTCTTTATCTAATTCATTTACGGCAATTTAATTATACCTAGAGAAACTGTCAATCATCGACATTCTATTTGCCCCAACTACCTCTTCTAAAACGTGATTCATTTTGGGTAGAGGGTAGTTATATTTGAGGGAGGACTTATTCAAATTCCTAAAATCGAAACACAGTCTAATCTCCCCACTCTTCTTTCTGATTGGGACCAGGTTTGCTACCCAATCAGAGTATCTCAGAGGTACTATTATTTTTGCATCCAAGAGCTTTTTAACTTCCTTTTCAACCGCAGGCAATAAAATAGGGTTGATCTGTCTAAAGTTTTGTCGAAAGGGTTTGACACCAGGTTTTAGGGGTATCTTGTGTTCGATTACAGTGGTGTTGTAGGTTCTCAGCTCTTCGTAAGACCAAGTGAAAACATCTTTATATTGTCCGAGAAAGTCTTTATACTTTCTTTTTACCTCAGGAGGAAGGTACTTTGATATTTTTACCATCCTAGGTTCTTCTTTGTTCCCTACATTGCAGTCTTCAACCTCCTCTGGTTGGGGTTGAAGGGTGGATTTCAAGGGTATATCATTCTGATCGAACAGTCTCTCCAGGGGAATTAGTCCTTTCAGAATCTGATTGTTCTTTAGAACCAACATGCGATGATTTGCAATCTTTTCCTGGAACTCTTGAGGGTCTTCTCCTTCTTGCATGATCCATATGTGATCATTTTGTTTCTCTTGATCAATGTGAGTTTCAGAGAAGTCGCCCACTGCTTCGAGGAATTTCCTGATCTGTTCGCCATCCTCGAAAACCTACCAGTGTTGTATGTTGTTCAGGATGGATGGTCTGTGCCTTACCTCTATGTGGTATTTTAATTTAAAAGATGTAGGGGGAGCGAAAGTCAAGTCTGCCTTGGCTAACGAATTGGCCTGCAAATTTTCGGTGCGTGGGATGAAGTGGATATTTACAGATGAGAAGAAATTTTCCATTAGATCCCAGGCGCAATTTCTGTATGATCTCAATCTCGGGTGCTTGGCCTGGTATTGTCGATTTATCTGTTTGAATTTCAACGCTGCGTCTCCATATACTTCCAAGTTCTTTATGTTCAACTTCCTAGCAGCTTCCAATCCTAATATTAAGGCTTCATACTCACATACATTGTTGGTTTAGTCTATATCCCATTGAAGCCTGCAAGAGAAGGGGACAACAAATTTATTTTTAGGTGCCACAAAAAGTACCCCTGCACCTGCTCCTTCACATGATAGGGAACCATCAAAAATCATTTTCCAGATCCCAGTGCTATGTATATTTTATGATTCTTTCTCATCTATGTAATTTTCTTCTGTGCAGTTATCTATACCATCATCAAAAGACAAAATACAATTTCCCAGATCTTGATCAGCAATGTAAACAGGAAAATTGTTAGGTTTCTGAGGATCGCTCACTGTATAGGCTAACCTCGTTTCTCTGTATAACTGAGTAAGTTGTCCACCAAACACAGGAATTCTGGAGTAAATCATGTCCAGTTGGAGGGACCCCCCAAGTTTGGCTCCCCATGACCTCGATAGTAGTAAGCCATACTTTGGGGGGATATCAACAATAACTACATCCATCAGGATGCTTTTGACTGGGACATGTGCAAGGGTGACTACTAAATCTTTTATCATACCCATGCACTTAACTCTTCTCGAATCGAAAGAGTAGAGATCTCCGTAAGTCCTGGTGATCTCGAGGCCTAATCTATCCATAATAGTCTTGGGCATCACATTATGTGAAGCTACAGAGTCTAGCATGCAGTTATGCAGCAGTCGATCATGCACATTTAGGGTGATATAGAAAGGAGCGACGGTGTCTCGGGCACCCTCGAAATGTGGACCAAAAGTGATATTGGGCTTATCATCTTCCAAGTTTATAACGAGCTCAGAGTCCCCATGCACTGCTATCCTCTTTGCGCCCAACTCTTTCAAAACTCTCAGGCCCAAAATCAGTGCCTCATACTCAGCCATGTTATTTGTAAAGTCAAAGGCGAGTTTGTATGAGCAGAGTTTTGTGCCCACCTTAGGAGGACATATCCATACGCTCGCCCCTACCCCTTCCTTGCTGACATCTCCATCAAGGCCCATGTTCCATATCTCGTTCTCCATGTGGTTCCTCGGGTCTGAGCACTCTTCTGCTCATCGCACGACTTTATTATCGACAATCATGCCAACTGTCGATTCTTCCTCTTCAAAACTCAGGTCATTGTAAAATATGGAAGAGCCGATCTCAGTGTCGACAGAGTAGATAGGGTGGTTACTCGACTGTGTCTCACTGCTCACCATGTATTTCAGCAATACATCTCTCTTTAACCGTCTCTCTTGGCCGAAGACAAGGATGGTGGCATACAACATGTCCATCTACAGAGTTCCCTTCAATTTCGCGACCCATGACCTGGATAATAGCATGCCAAATTTAGGAGGTATATCGGCCACGACCATGTCCATAACCATATTCTTAGAAGGGATTTGGGCCAGCGACATGACCAAATCTTTGATCAGACCCAAACATTTGACTTTCCTTGAATCGAAAAAAAAAGATCCTTATAAGGCCTGGTGATGTCCAAAACCAACTCGTCCATGATCACTTTGGGCATGAGATTGTGTGATGTGCCCGAATCCAGCATGACATTATGCTAGGTCATGTCATGGACCTTGCGACTATCATAGAATGGGGAAATTTCCTCAGTGTCGCCCGCCTCCTCTACATGCGGACCAAAAAAAATGGCAGGGTGATCATCTTTGACGTTCAAAGTGTGAGGAGTCTCTCCCATATTCAACATTTTGATAATATAATCCCGATATTATTATTTCTTGATGAGTTCCTTGAAAGGGATGAAGATTTTAATCTTGGCCATTTCGTTCTCAAAGTTAAAAAGGGGGAGAGACTTTTTTTACCTCCTTGACGCATGTCTCATGGCTTGTTTCTAGCGCTTTCCTTGGAACCTCCTCCTTTGACTTTTCCTTTTCCTTTGCATCCTTGGTCGGGTTGTCTTGCTTCAGTTAGCTTGTGGAAGGGGTATTCGTTGAAGGTTTTCTTATGGGATTTGTCTATTGAGGTTTTGTAGGCTCCTTTTTTCTCTTGAGGTTGTATTGCTTTTGGAACTGCATGATGGCATTGTGATAATCCTTCCTGAATTATTTTGTTTCCCAAGACACTGTGTCATCCATATCCAACATAATATCGTCATTTTTTGCTCATGTATTGATCATTTTATCGCTTCATCAAGAACACGCGCATGTCCTTGTCGTCGCAACAATGCATTTGGTCTTGGAACATCTGATCAAAATCTTCGTCCGCATAATTTTTTTGGAACGGGGGCCTTATTTTTTGGTCACCCTGGTATCTCTATTCCCTCTGCCTGATCTATGGGACCAGACCTCTTCTAGGGTTTTTATTGTTGGGATGGGGGTCATGTTATTCTTGGGTGGTGGGTTTGTTTCCCAGGGACATTATTTCCATCATCTTCTCCATCGTTTTCATCATCAAGTCGAACTTGTCCTCTGAGGGTCGAGAAGTCGATGGTTGCGCATCCCCCTGGGGTTTCTTCTCGCCTCTGTTGAAGCTTTGTTTGATCTTTCCTGATGCCATCAGGTTCACCTTGACTTCGATTGCATCGCTCATCATGGCATCTAAATTTGTAGATATTCTCTCCCTCAACAACAAGGCGAAATCATTGTCAAAGGAGTCGGTGTATCGTAGCTACGAAACCCCGGGAGGTAGTTGAACTTCTGCGGGAATTGAGTTGTAGATCCTCATGAAATGGGCCGAGAATTCTTGCATCGTCTCCTCCGATGCTCTCTTCATATTGTTGTACTGGGTTAGTAGCTGCAAGGGATTCTTTTTGTCTCCCCACCTAGCAATGAACGATGTCTCAAATGCGGAAAAGTCAAGGATGCTTGATGCTAGGAGGGCCTTGAACCACTTCCTAACCTCCCCCGAAAAACTCTGCGCGAACAACCTCATCTTCGCTTCTGCATGGTCTACTTCTTCTATATCAACGAAATCATTGAACCAATCCAAGTTCTTTTATGCAGATGCATTTCCCTCGGCATCATATAGTTTGATCCTTTGGTTGTAGTTCTAGGGAGAGTCGTGAAGTTGGGATGGTAGAACAAGGGGGGCGAATCTGGAAGCCATTTCTCTAGGGTGGTTCAGGATTTGGGGGATGTTCTGAGTGGAATTTGTAGCTTGTGGGATTAAAGATCAAAACCTCTCCTCGTCAAATACTATATGGTCCAAGCTGGTTTCTTATTTAGACTTGAACAAAGTTTGTTCGAATAGGGTGTCAAAGTCGAGATCGTTAATGCTTTGAGCCCCATCCTTAGGAAAGGAAAGATTTATGTCTAGGTAATAGAGTGGGTCTTGCTCCTGCCCCCTTACTCTGTGTAGAAGTATCTAGGGATCCCTCTACAGGGTTAGGGTCAGGATTGACTCTGGTATAAATGGTCTTCGGAGCCAAGTTTTCTGAATGGAACTACTACGTGGTACTGGTCTCTTTCACTGGAGTCGCCAAGGTAAAATTTTCATCCAATATAGATGTTTTCCCCACTGTTACCCTCAGGGGTCAAAACTATAGCTTTAGTCGTTCTCCCAAGGAAAATTTTATTCAATTCTGTCCTCGGCAGTGGTGCCAAAATGTTAGCGCTCTGTAAACTTCGTTCAGCTAAGAAAACGAATGATAGAGGCAACCTACAAACCAACTTTGAGGCCCGAAACTAGACTTTCGGACCTAGAGAGGGCTCTTTTTGGAGACTTCGTCTCGGTACAGGATATAGATTTAAACTATCAGCTAGATTTAACACCTTTAAACAATCTTTTTTGGTTCTATTGGAGAAAGAAAGAAAGACCTTGGGCTATGGAGTCGATTTAAGAAAACTATAGAAATGAATGAGTTAGTGACTGAACTCGAGAGGATAAAGGTTAAATGAGAAAGAGTCTTTTAGTTAAAAATCATTGTGTGTGGCAAGAGAAAAACACGTGAAGCAACCCAGAGCACCACTAGGGATGAATTCATAGTTCGCTTAGAAGAAACACATTTCGTCTAAATGGAACGAATCTAGAGCACTGCATGGTGAATTCTAGATTCAAAATCACGTTTCGATTTAGACAGAAAATAAAAATGTGAATATAAAGAACACGGGAAAGCACATACGCAAAGAGAGAATACAATACATCAAACTGTCACCGTTAGAATCTTTTCATCAAAGCTTCGGGACCTTTGCATTAAGTTTCAATTGTATCAAAAATACATTCAATAGTCATTGTCTATATTGTTTTTCCAACCAAAACGACTTACATTGAAAAGATCCCTAACTACTATCCCTAGAAACTGGGTTCCAACTACTTTCTGTTAGATGACTCTTCCTATGGCACTTCGCTAAAAATAGAAACTGATTGTACTTGGTCACATCATAGTCGCTCGTCTTTGCCACAGTGGGTCAATCATCAGCAAGATCTCATCGTTAGAGAGTGATGTGTTGATTCTTTCATTTGACAATGTATCTGGATGATCAAGTGCTCTGTCAGACTCCTACCACACGTTGTAAAGGCCTTTATTTCTGTTGCGCGATCATTTTCTAGTGTGTGCATGTGGTGGGTGACTGCAAACCATTGGAGGTGCCTACAAAATGATGACCCAGGCTAGGGAATAATGCCTTTCTTCAAACTGTCACACATCTAACGTACACCTGTCCTTTGCAATGGATGAGATTCCATCATTGTGCATCATATGTTTTTCGTGCGGGTCTCTGTCAGAGTCCCTACCTCCCTGTAGGAAACAAGACGCGGGGAAACAAAATCCACGCCACATCTGAGAAGACAAAAAATTGAGTTGGTTAATCATGCTTCTAGTCTCGTCTGCAGTTTTGATACCCGAAGCGTTCTCCTGAGAGACCAGTTGCACCTTTTCAGGTTCATCACTTGCCTTTGCATAAATGCGTTCCCTTTCAGCTTCTTCTGCACGCTAGCCAGAGCCATGCAGAATTTCTCCATGGTTGTCTCACATTCCTTTCTTCCAACATCCTCTATGCTTCACCCAGCTGTATGATTGTATCTTGCGCTTCCCTGAGCTGTCTCTTGAGCCAAGTTATGTTTCCCTCACAGCCTTGTGATTCTAATGCTTCGAGGGTCTTCGCTGCTAACTATTTTCTCAACTCTCTGTTTTCCTGGTATAGCTTAGAAATAGAAAGTTGTGCTTCCTTCAGCTGTTGCGATGACTCACAAACATATGTTCCTTCATTGTATGTCCTCGTCCTTCTTCCCCAGTTTTCTCAACCTATACCTTCGATAGGTTCCAGCCGAATGGCGTGCATGAGTAACTCTTCGGCAATCAAATTTGCACGTGGCTCGCTCATGTTAGAAAAACAGGACCACGAAGCAATAAAATAAAACAAATGCAGAAACAAAACACAGAAGACACACAATACAAGAGAGACACAGATTTATGTGGTTCACCCTGTGTGGGCTACGTCCACCAGAGAAATTGCCAGGTCCTTCCTTTATTATTATCCAGCAAATGAAGGGATACAACCTACAACAAAACCCCCTGTAACTTCCTCTTCTTTCTCTCACAGTCTCCTCTCTCAGAATACAATATTCACCATCAACCATAGCCGCAATACATTTCCCTCATAAAAGAGGGTTACCTTCTAGGGAAAAAAACCCTAACATAATCTCTACCGTTAGATCTCTGACCTTATAATGAATGGTCCAGATTTAGAATGAAATTACAATATACTTTTATAAGGCAATTTTTGCTTCGGGGGCTTCGCCCCCGAACCCCCGCTGGGGGCCCGCTTGCCCCCAAACCCCCCAGCCGGGGGGATAGGCCCCCCGGACCCCGCAGAGGGGGTACCCCCCCTTTGCACTCCCCCGCGTGGAAGAGTGTACATACTTCTGGGGTGTAAATACTTCATGGGGTATAAACATGGCTGAAAGCAAGGACCTCTGAATCAGGAAGATAATCAGGATCCACAACCAACAATCTCCCACTTGGAGACTGATCTCAACAACTCCACCGCTGTTGTATATGCTGGACTCTGAACCTTCTTGGACCTGGCAAATTTCTCATC
>ML801654.1:213885-279454 GCA_009831015.1 Picea engelmannii
AATGAAGGGATACAACCTACAGCAAAACCCGTTGTAACTTCCTCTTCTTTCTCTCACAGTCTCCTCTCTCAGAATACAATATTCACCATCAACCATAGCCGCAATACATTTCCCTCATAAAAGAGGGTTGCCTTCTAGGGAAACAAACCCTAACATAATCTCTACCGTTAGATCTGCGACCTTATAATGAACGGTCTAGATTTACAATGAAATTACAATATACTTTTATAAGGCAATTTTTTCTTCGGGGGCTTCACCCTCGAACCCCCGCTTGCCCCCAGACCCCCCAGCCGGGGGGATAGGCCCCCCGGACCCCGCAGAGGGGGTACCCCCCCTCTGCACTCCCCCGCGTGGAAGAGTGTACATACTTCTGGGGTGTAAATACTTCATGGGGTATAAACACGGCTGAAAGCAAGGACCTCTGAATCAGGAAGATAATCAGGCTCCACAACCAACAGCTCATGACTCGAATCTCCCCAACTTCCTTGTTCTTCCTTGGCACATCCCTTCTCCGGGGTATCGACTGTTGGGGGGGTAGGGCTTCCAATGTCTTTCCTTCCTCTGCAACCCTTCCTGCTTCAACCTTTGCGCAGTGTGATGTTACCCTTTCCACGGGTAGAGGGAAATATCCTTTTGGATCCTTGAGGATGTCCATTGTAAGTAGAAATGAATCCCGGTTGTTTCCCAATTGCCTTAACTCCTCCACTACCAACAATTTAATCAGCGGGACATGAGATAGTTTCCTCTTTGGATGATCTTCTTTAGCCCGGGCGCTGTCTGCCATTTCTCGAAGGCTTTGGTGCAAGAAGAAGGGAATATTTAACGGTTTCCTTCCTGTGAAATGCATCAAAAATCTAATGTAATGTGAATGGATTCTGTCAAACCTTCCCTCACAGGTGAAATATTTCCGAATTACTCCCAGGAGTTTCCGAAAGGGCTCCTGCAAATATCTACTTGGAACACCTGTTTCGACTTTCCCACCTAAACAGTCTCGCTTGATGAAGTCTTCGTAGCACTGTGCGTCTAAAGGCATGCCTTTAAACCACCTTTCACCACGTGAAGGGATCTCTGTTGCGTCCGACAGATTTTCCTCTATCGCGTCCGACAGATTTTCCTCTGTCACCTGGAAAGAAACACTTGCAATCATTGTGCGGGACTCTTCGAATCTGAGTGTGAATTGTTCCGCTAGTTTCATGTTGAATCCTTGGATTTTTCTACAACAGGTCATGCATCCGACCTTTTCAAAAGACGCCCTGACCTTCGGATCTTTGTTGACCAACGTCAAGCTTTGAGGTTCAGGACAAACATTCCTGGCACTTAGCGCACCCTTCCTTATGTTCTGGGATGTCATCATGGTGAAATGCGTATTTGTTCTGCACGTGGTGGATTTGGCACGAGCCAAAGGCGGTAATATCAATTGACCTGGGCTTGCGAGAAATATTGCAGGTAGTGCATAAACTTGGCTTGTGAACATAATACATGCAGAGCGCTCAAAATTTATAATCGGGTGGGCGAGAGATGAAAAAGTGCCAGGGAACACTGAATCCATGGTGACTGGAGGTTTCGAAGCAAGCATGAAGCTTTTTGCAGTACATCTGCACGACAGGTACACTTCAGAGTGTGCGAAGTACAACTAATAAGAGTTTCATAGCATATGTAATACGAGTGTCATGATTTTTCATTCTTTCTGACTTCATAATGAGATGATGATGGTCACTTCATTTGCCGACGCGACTTCCATTTAACAACTTGCCTCGACCTTAGGCACGTAATACCTTCTCTTCTGATAGGACCCAACTATTTGGGAAAAAACCTTTACCCCTTACACATGTTTTGGTTCTGACATCCCTTCCCGACTCCAAGGGCCAACTAACCACTTGCTGACTTCGACCCATTCATTGTTCGGTACCTGACCTCACACGATTTGACTCACAGACTCTGACTCGACTAAGACTGAATCTAACTGAAAAAATGATGGTGCTAACACAAAGTATATGCAAGGCTCATGAATTAGTGATCTAGTTGGACAGTTTAACCATGACATTATCATCTATCTAGAAATCCAATTCTATTTCGTTGAAAAATAAGAAACATGACTAATGATTTATACTCGTAGGTTCTATAGAAAGAGGCCTGTAGAAATGAACCATTGATTGATAAATGGTGAAATTAATACTTGTTGAAACACACACACTTCAAATTATAAACAAAACTTATGAAATCAATTTAACTTTTGCAAAACATTTAAGTAATAAGATACAAAAAGTAAACATACAGTATATAAATATAAATAAAAAATAAGAAGCAACACTAGTTTCCTATAGAGCAGGAACGTTCTCTATGAAGCAAGGTATTGGAGAAGTTAGACAATTCATAGTCTACTTCAATAATCAACTTATCATACACGAATTGGGAAATTGTATTTGTATTCAGAAAAGTGCAAGTTACAACAAAACTTTGTCTCTTTGTATTTTTACCATCCCCCTCTATCTAAGAGGCAGGCGTAGCTCATCTGGCTCAACTGATAAACAACCTATTCAATGGTAATTAAAGAGTCCCACACTTGAATAATTGTTGATTCCGCAAGTGGTTTCTAAATTAAGTTACAACCATTTAAACAAAACATGGCATCTTATTTAATAAATAGTTACAATAGAAATGAAACGAAGTATCTAGAGTAACTGAGCAACTAGATTAGTTTTTGGAATATTGCATGGTCTAATTTCTTCTAAATATGCTCTATAACCATATCTAGAGACATATACACATTCATCATCATGGTCCTATAGTGAATTGTTCGAATAAAATAGAAGCTTCCATTGCTAATCCATGGTTCCACAATGACCGAGTAAAAACAATACATTCTTTTAGAACTTGTAGTAGGTGATAGTGGCATATGTGTTGACTTGGATTCATGGAACCAATCTTAATTACTAGGACTCACATCACCTATTAGTTATACTAACATGAAAAAATCCATAGCAAGTGATGATACTCATAGATACGTAGCAGTTTGTCGCTTCCATAACATATCATTCCTTTAACTTTTGTAACATGCATTCAATCTATTGTTGATTAATTGGGTTGGTTATCATTGATTTCAATCCTCGAAGCAAGTTTGGTAGAAAATTTTGGTAGCCTCAATAGTGTGGTTAAGGAACCCGAGTTTGTTTGAGGAATAATGTAATGAAGATTGGTGAATTTGCAGGTGAGACTATTCTAGATCGATAGTACATGTCATGTCATTTTCAGTGATATGTTGTACATTGTGTAGTTCCTCACAGTTGAGGAGATATGGCTTAGTGAAGTTGGAGAACCCTCATGAGTTATATAGAAGCCCCTAGAAGGTCAAAGAAGTCAAATTATTCTAGAATCTCCTAGAAGAAGTTTACTAGTCAAAGTGGTTGTAACTAGGAGTTAATCATGAGTTAAGTTGTTGCAATAAGAAAATAATTAAAAATAAATTAGTTGCAACTAGAAGTGTGAGTTTACTATTTATGGTAAAGTGGTTGCGAGTGGGTAAAGTAGTTTAAAGTGGGTTATCCCTAAAAGAAGTAAGTTGGTTAAAACAATTAGGAGATAACCCCTAAAGGAAGCTACATGGAGAGTATAAATAAGAGAGAAAGGGTCTCTTATTATCACCTATTGAGCACATTGAATATCTATTATTGGGAAAGGTTTATTGCAGGAACTCATTGATACATATAAAGTTGTGCAAGTTTGAGGAAGTGAAGGTAGAGTGAAAAAAAAAATCATGGCCGCAGTGGAGTGCGGAAAGATCGTGAAAAACCCTAGTTAGGGTCATCCCCGTAGGTCACCCAGTAGACGTCCCACGAGGCACCCCCATGGGTTGAGTAGAGTCTGTCACATGAGGCCCCGCTTGACACTTCACCTGTGTCATGCGAGGCACTATCATAATTAAGGGTTAAGGCATGTTTCAGGTTGTAGAGGCTAAGCATAGGTTACTAGAGGTGTGACAGTGTTTAGGTATGACATATCAAGCTACAAGATAAAAAAGGTATGTTATATTCTTATGTGTAGTTAGATGTTGTTTTTGACATGAGATATGGTGATGGGAGATTGAGGATTTGTCCTAGAGAGGTTTTTGGTTGTATGGTACATACTGTATGAGACAAATCTACAGAGATACAGTGTTGGTATGTTTGTTATTTATCATTGGTACATCTTGTTGGGTTGATTGTTGAGGCATATCTTATATTTCTTGGTACATGGTTGAGGGATTTTGATTGAGGTGTATTGTTGAAGTTGTTAGTACAATTTGAGGTTGCATAATAGTGAGGGTTTGATGTCTGGTTGATGTGAGGATTTATTATACATGATTATGATTGTATGCATATGTATGGCACATGACTAGAGAGACATAGTTGCACATGGTTTGAGTTATATTCTTGTGATATTGGGTATGAGATCTATGTTATCAGATTTGATCTGTTGAGGAGATTATTGGTACACGTTGTTGGTACATGTTGGTATAGGTTATTGGTATAGGTTGATTATAGGTTATTTTTACAGGTTGACTACAGGTTATTGGCATAGGTTGACTACAAGTTGTTGGTACAAGTTTATAGCGTCATATTTCACAGTGAGAGAGTGATAGTGGTTTCATCAATTATTTGACACTTTTATTTCAGGGTGGTTGTATCCAGAAAACATAGAGGGTTGTATCCTCCTTCTAGTTGGAGCCAAAGAATTGGGGAGTTGGTGCTTCCCTCAGGTTGTAGCTTGGAAATATGGGGGGTTGGAGCCTCCTTCCAGTTGGAGCTGGAGAACAAAGGAATTTGGTGCTTCCAATTAATGTAATTCTTAAATACATATAAGAAAATTAATTTTGTGGTTTTCTCCCGCATTGGGTTTCCACGTAAAAATATCGATGTACTGTGTATGTGTATGATTTCTCATTGTTCATGGTTTATTTATTCTTCACTTATTGAATGATATTGGTAAACTGATCATAAAGTTATCAACATTTATATATTGTGGTTAAAAAGGATTAAAAATCTCTATTACTTATTCACCCCCCCTCTTAGTAATCCAACAATTGGTATCATAGAGGTTCCTTCAAGAAAATATTTAACCACTGGAAGGAGATCAAGGATTACTCTAATATTGGGATACCACAATTTGATGGGGAAGATTATGTATTTTGGAGAAGAATAATTAAGACACACATACAGAAACTAGGATTTGATCTTTGGAAATTAGTGGTAGATGGATACAAAGCACCAACCATTCCTCCAATAGATAAAGATGGAAAGAAACTTGAAGAAAATAATTCAAGAGACACAAGTGAATTCCTAAATGGTTTAACTAAATCAATATACACCAAAGTTATGCATTGTGATTCTGCAAAAGACATATGGGTCAAACTAAAGAATATATACGAAGGAGATGAGAAAGTCAAAGAAGCTAAACTTCAAATCTTCAGAGAAAAATTCAAACAATTGAAGATGAATGAAGATGAAAACACAACTGTCTACTTTATATGAGTTGATAAAGTAGTAAATAGTATCAAAGGTCTAGGAGACGCGGTAAATGAACAGGTTGTTGTCAAAAAGGTATTGATATCCCTACCGATGAGATTTTATTCAAAGATTTTTGTTGGCCCTTGGCCAATTTTTGGGAGATCCTTGGTCAAGTTTGACCTATTTTGGGACTTTGACAGCTTGTCGAAGGCGGAGCGCAAGACGAAGCAGAGATCACGGGATCTCGACCCCTTTTTGGGATTTTGGATTATGTAACGAGTATGGGGATGTCGGCCCATGGGTTTACCCATGTTTAGGCCTATTTTGTAAAGTATAAATAGAATCCTAGGCAATGTAAGGAGGCGCATCTATGTGATGTTAAGGATATCTATGTGATATTGAGATAAGTGCTAAGTATGGATTGTAGATGCTTCATGCATATTGTGTGAGACTTGCAGAGCTAAGTGCAAGTGGTTGTAACAGACCGTGGAAGGATTTGTGTTGTAACACGAGGACGGAGGATCTAGAGAGGTGCGCATATCTCATGTTCTATGTGGAATAGGGTTTTGATCTTTGTGCATGTAACTGATTAACAAAAGATAATAGAAGAGAAGAAGAGTTGGTGGATGTAGCCCCAAGGTGGAGGTGAACCACATATATGTTGTGTTGCTCTGCTTTGTGCAATGTGTTGATGTGCTTAGTGCTTAGTGCTTTTCTATAGATAGATACATCTGTTGATGCTTTGTGCTTAATGATGTATATAGATGTTAGATATGAACTATGTGAATGTTCTTAGTGCTTGAATCTGCTAGATCTAATATACCTCTCTATGATAAGTTCTTAAATACATCAGATCTGATCAAAAACTATGATGCTCTGTAATTAGGGTTTGTCCTTGTTGTTACTAAGAATTGAATGTTGATGAATGTTTACGGCTAAGTGCTCTATTAAGAGTTACAACCACAGATCTGTGTCCCAGCTAAGGTTGCAGACACATGAGTTTTGCAACCACCCCTTCCTCTACCTCGGGTGAGACTTCATATGATTCACAGGTGTTGCTAAAAGGGTCAGTAGTTAGGGTTTTGTTGGTGCGTTGTTGTAGCGTTGAACCCTGGGTTTGCCCCTGATCCAACAAATGGTTCCGTTGCCGGGACCTGAAACTGTGATTGCTAAGAACTAAGGAAGAAGAAGCTTTGTGAAAAGATCTGAACTGAAACTATGATTGTTGGGAACTGAGGAAGAAGAAACTTTGTGCAAAGATCTGATCTGAATTTTTGAAAGCTCTGTGCATGGATCTTTCACCCTAGTGCGCAGTACTCAACTTAGTTTGAGAAGCTCTGTGCTAAAGAAAAGAAGTTCGATTTGAAGAAAAGAGGTAAGATATGAATGCTTTGTTCTCTAATAAAGGTAAGAATATTGAAAAGTTATAGATCTGAAAGCTTTGTGCTCTGATAAAGGTAAGAATAGTGAAAAGTTCTAGATCTGAAAGCTTTGTGCTCTGTAGAAGTAAGATAAGTGGAAATTTTTGTTTCAACAGTATGGATCTAGGTATGTTTGATAGATTATGTCCTAGATTGAAAACTAGGGCACTAATAGATGAAAGAAGGTTTGACTTGCGTAGATCTGATAAGAATAGTGAAAGATATGTTATACCTAAGCATAGAAAGAATGTTTGGACTAACAAGTGGATGCAATATCCTAGAAAGAAATGTTTGCAGGTTAGCTACTATGATCCTAGCACGCAGTACAGGAAGAGTTGGGAATCATTTAAAAGAAAGAGAGGATTAACCCTCTGTTACAATTGTAGAAAACCGGGACATCTTGCTAAGGAATGCCCTTGGAGAAGACCTAGTTGTCTTTGTTGCAAAGCTATGGACCATGAAGTGTTGGATTTCCCTAGAATGATTGCTAAGCTTGAAGGAATGAACATGAGACAAGAAAACCCTAAGGCGGATCCAGAAACTGAGATTATGGCAGAACCCCAAAAAGAATCAGAGAAAGTATTGCTACATATGAAAGAAACCCTGAATGACCACCGACATGTTAGCTTATTAGAGGTCTTCAAAGAAAAATAATGTATTGAAGTAAGAATAGGAGACTTCGACATTAATTGTGTTCTAGATTTGGAAACAAGGGTGAATATCATGACAGAAAGAACTTGGGAAGCTATAGAAAGGCCTGCTATGATCCCTTCATTAGGAGGAATAGGACTATTCAAAGGAAATTTGATAAACCTATGTGGAAAGCTCACTCAGATACCTATGAATGCCAATGGGACTTTGACAGAGGAGGATTTTGATATTGTTAAATTTATTGAGAACATCGCCCCATTTACCATGCTACTAGGAAAACCTTGGATTGAAAGAGATTGGGATAGAAGGAAGGAAGAAGAAGAAGTTTTAGAGCAGAAGAAGCAAGAGTTAAAGGATTTCATGACTAGAAGGATCGCACACTTGTTTGAAGAACAAAAGAACATATCGAAGCTATCTAACACTAGAGACCCGGATGTCGAATTTGCAAGAACACTAGAAGACCCACATAAGATTGAAGTACCTATTCTAGATAAAGAGGAAGTATCATCCTTGAATCTTAGGAAAGAATATCAACAGTGAAAAGTAACTATGCCAAATGCAGATAAGAATCAAAATGGAAAAAGGAATACCAAGACGAAGCTCACTGGAAAGAAGGCCATAAATCTAAGTAAGAAGAGAGATAAGATCGAAAAATTACAGAAGGTTCCAGAGGGAACTTTGTAGAGGGAAAATTTGAAAAATTGGAGCTTCGTCGAGATAATAGAACAACGTCACATGCCACTTTTCCAGGGTGAAGCAATATAGACATTGGGAAAAATATAACCATTAGGCCAACCCTCCGAACGGGTAGAAAGGAATTTATGGTTCACCACCAGACCGTTGGACCGCGCCATAACATACAGAAAAGAGTTAATGAAGGTTTCTCACCCTTTGCAAGATATATGTTGCCAAGTTATCTTTTTATCCCGTTGCGCCATGCACCGAGAAAAATTTTTCTAACCGTGAATCTGAGCCCACAGACTCGTTGATTTTACACATTGATCATTGCGCTATTGTCCTCTATCCCATTGAAGTGTCTAAGTTACTCCTCGAAACCGAGATTTCCAACCCCGAGCGTGTATGTCGGACGAGTTCAACGCTACAGAGAAAATTGTCAAAGAAGTTCTCATCGACCTCATGACTGAATGAGTAATGTCAATGTCTACAGGTATACAAGCGTCATCAACGAGAGGAATGCAATCCTCTTCATCTACTACTCATGGAGATGGATCATCCTAGCCATTAGTGAAAAAGAGAACCAAGCACAAAGACGACCTAGCAAATGCGAAGCTGATTCCAACCATATTGCCTGATTACATCCTGCCTCTGGCTGGCGTGGTGAATCATGATAGTGTGCCAATAGATTTTGAGTACACCATGGTCACTGCATACCTCCCGAAGGGGATACACGCAGTTCGAGCAGAGAAGGATAAAATTACATCATTGAAGTTCAGCGACTTCAACCTCGAAGATCGCAAGATCTATGGTATGCTCACCCCATACAAGTACCTAAACAGAACGAAGGGAAATAATTCAAAGATAATTCCCTAGACATGGACGATGAACCTCATGCAGTCCACCCTGATGAATGTCATGAAGATCCCATGCTTTGGAAGACACCAAGAAGTCAACGCATGTGTCAAGTTGCTACTATCGTGTTACCATGGCGGCCACTTATGGCTAGACCGCCATATTACAGTTGACCCAACATTGATCCACAGGATCACATGAATGATTATGCAAGGGCCTGACCTACAGGACTTCTATCCAGGAAAGTCCACAGATCGTGCGCTATCAAAGAAGATCAAGGATGCATATGACGATGTTGAGAAGGGAACAAGAGTCTACAAGGTATCTTCCATCCAGAGTGGCACAGTGTTCCTATCATGTCAACTGATAGCTGGAAAGTTAGTAAGGAAGAACCGACCTACGCAGGTCACTGACTTTGTCGTTGACCTCGCAGGGAAGTGTGTAGAAGGCCTACAGATGAACTGGGTGAAGTACTAGTTAACCAGTTGGAACTAGATTGTCGAGAAGCACATGATCAGGGTTATGAATTTCATTTTATCCAACTCATGATCCTCATTGCATTTGTTGCCTGGGAGATGCCGGAAGGTGTGACCTTCCCAGACATAGAGTCGTTCGAACCACTTGTTGTGAAGTTCGCTACCCTTTGGTATTCAAGTGATATGAACAAACAGTGGCAGTCAAATGTTGTGTTTCATACATATTACCCCCATCTAAAGAGAGCCATCGAAGCTAAGCCTCGCATGACTCCGAACACATTACAAAGGTTCCGACCCTTGATGAAGTTCAGCTTAGAACGACACTTCATCTACATTACAGCGTGAGCAGATGAACATAAAGAGCAGCTCCAGTCATATTATAAACTTATAGAAGAAGACCTTGAGGAGATCACTAAAGAATGGTTTGTTGACCTCCTTATCCCCACCAACCCTGCAGAGATATCTAATCTTGACATCCCAAAGGACACTCGTAAAGAAAAAAATACACCCAAGAAGACTGAGGAGGTCCAAAATTTAAGCAGCACCTTAGGAAAGACTGGTTCAGTGTCACCTGACCAAGGGGGTGATGATGAAGTAGAATATTAACACTTCCTAGAGACGAGGTTGACCCCTTGAAGAAGAGGAAGGTTTCCCCCCCGAAACCTTCTTCCTGGAAGAAATTGAAAGCCACCATGACCAAGATGCAGCTTGTCCTCACCTCTGATAATTTTGACTTCATCATAGCAGCCCTGAACGACGTTTCACTATAAATAGCATAGAAACAAGAATACAAGTAGGAATAAATATATGAGAGAATTGGAGTCGAACTTCGAGGGGTACAACAGGCCCTTCATTCCAGTCTCGTAGTCTCCACTGCGCCCCTACCATCAAGAGAACTAGAATTGGGAGATGAGCCAACCCAACTCCACCGACTTGTTGATACAGTCGAAGCTCACCTTCGACGAGCATAAGAAGAAATAGAACAAGCCACCCAAGCCTTGAAGCAAGTGCAAGGCGTACTTGTAGAACAACGCAATGCTGCAGAACATGAAGATATTGCTCTCCAAGCAAATTTCGATGAAGAAAAAGCACAAATGCAGCAAAGAAAAGAACAGTTGCTCGTGGAGCAACTCAAAGTGAAAGAAGTGGTCAGCAGAGCACTTCGCTCTATGACAGTCTTAGAAATAAATGTAGAGGATCGAGTCCCGCAGCAAGTAGAGCATCTCGTAGAAGCCATCCAACAGCTATAGCAACACATAGCAGACTTAGAGCTCCACACAGTGCCCGAGACTCCATAGGATGTAAGGGATCAAAGAGAAGAAACCGCCCGAAGCATAGTTGAAAGGATAAAGTCCCTTTCCATGGAATGCAAGCAGCTGAGTAATCGTAGTGCCTAGACGTATGAGAAACTCACTGAGAACCTAGAATTGCAGGCACTGGAGTCACAGCCCCAGGAAGAAAAGAAGTAAGCAGAGACATTACAGGTGCAGTTGAAGCCCCTGTCAGCTGTGGAAAGAATGAAACGATCCCAAGAGTAGCGCACTACCCACCAACAGGTTCACACTATCCAAAGCAGAGTTATGGAAGTAACTCAGAGGCTCCAACCTATACAAGATAAGACTTACTAATTTTTCACAGAGGTCGAAGGACAAGGAGCAGAACTCGAGCAAGTTGTCACTATAGTTGAACAATGCCTATAAGGACCTATCAACGACTTATTCATCCAAGAGTTTTTTGAACAGGAGGCCATGGCAAAATGAAAAGTTGAAGCAGCTTGAGCCAAGCTTGAGGCTTTTGAAGCAAAACTAACCAGATCAAAGTGACTCAGGACGAGTCACAAGTGAGTGTTGGGGGCATGTTGGCCCTTGACTAGTTTTTAGAGATCCTTGGTCAAGTTTGACCTATTTTGGGACTTCGACAACCTGTCGAAGGTGGAGCGCAATACGAAGCAAAGATCACGGGATCTCGGCCCCTTTTTGGGTCCTTTTTGGGATTTGGGATTATGTAACGGGTATGGGGATGTCGGCCCATGGGTTTACCCATGTTTAGGCCTATTTTGTAAAGTATAAATAGATGCCTAGGCAATGTAAGGAGGAGAATCTATGTGATGTTAAGGATATATGTTTGATATTGAGATAAGTGCTAAGTATGGATTGTAGATGCTTTGTGCATACTGTGTGAGACTTACAAAGCTAAGTGCAAGTGGTTGTAATAGATTGTGGAAGGATTTGTGTTGTAACACAAGGAAGGAGGATCTAGCGAGGTGCACAGATCTCCTGTCCTATGTGGAGTAGGGTTTTGAGCTTTGTGCATGTAACTGATTAACATAAGATAATATAAGAGAAGAAGAGTTGGTGGACGTAGCCCCAGGGTGGGGGTGAACCACGTATATGTTGTGTTGCTCTGCTTTGTGAAATGTGTTGATGTGCTAATGTTCTTAGTGCTTTGCTATAGATAGATAGATCTGTTGATGCTTTGTGCTTAATGATGTATATTGATGTTAGATATGAACTATGTGAATGTTCTTAGTGCTTGAATCTGCTAGATCTAATCTGCCTCTCTATGATAAGTTCTTAAATACATTAGATCTGGTCGAATACTGCGATGCTCTGTAATTAGGGTTTGTATGCATTGTTACTAAGAACTGAATGTTGATGAATGTTTACTACTAAGTGATGTGTTAAGTGTTACAATCACAGATCTGTGTCCCATCTAAGGTTGCAAACATCTTAGCCTTGCAACCACCCCTTCCTCTACCTCGAGTGAGACTTCCTCTGCTTTGCAGGTGTTGCCGAAAGGACCGGTAGTTAGGGTTTTGTTGGTATGTTGTTGTAGCGTTGAACCTTGGGTCTTCCCCTATGCCAACAATTTCAACACTATAAGAGAGAGAATATCTAGCTACATTGACCATGGATGAGTTGCATGGGACACTCACAACTTATGAGATGAGAACATAGAAAGACAATATGGTTACAAAGGAAGAAGCATTCAAATCATCTAAGAAGACAAAGAAAAAGGCAAAGCAAAAGGAAAATTTAGATAGTATCAGCAATGACATCTCAGAAGACGATGAAGAAGTAGCCAACTTCGTCAGAATACTGAAAAAGGGAACTAGCATATATAGAGGTAAGATTTCATTGATTTGTTTTAATTGTGATGGCATTGATCATTTTTCTAATAAATGTCCCCATAAGAAAAAGAAAAGAAATGAAGAAGATGACTCTAAGAGTAAATAAATATACAAAGGCAAAACAACAAAAATATTTTTTTTAAGAAAAGCCTTTGCACCAAAGAAGACAGTTCCTCATGAGATGAAGATGAAGTCAACGATAATGATACATAAAGGGTCCTATTCATGGCAGTATAAGATTTCGATGAAGAAGGATATGAAGAAGAATATGAAGAGGCTGAAGTTGACAACAAAGAAGAATTGTTGAGTTCCATAGAAGTTAATAAAAGGGAAAAGAAGAAAAACAAGTCACTTCAAGCATAACTAAAAGGAAAAGAGTGAGTTCAGAATTCAAACTCCAAAGAACTAGAGAAGATGATCACTAAATTAAAAATCCAAGTAGAGGAAAACAAGAGAATTGAAGAATAACTCATAGAATAGTTAGAATAAAGAGACGGGATCATTCGAAATTTGGAAGTAGAGATTGTCACATTGAGAAAATACCTTCAAAAGAAAAACATGCAGAACAACTCTAAATTTTTGGATGAGTTTATTAGCAATCAAAGGCCACATCATGACAAGTCCAGACTAGGATACAACTAGACAGAAAATGGATCAAGCCCCCAAACAACAGGTCAATAAACAAAACCAAGAAGCTACGCAAAGACAGTCAGAGGATCTTTTGAGAATAAACAAGACAAGAAGTTTCACAAGGAAGAATACATAGACACTCCACCACCCAGAAGATTCAGATTTTAGAATCAGCTACAGACAAAAACAAGAAGGCCTCAAGAAGAAGAAAGGTTCGGAAGAGTAACTCATTTTAGAAGATCTACAACTCCCAGGTATCAAATTATCTTCCTTGGATTATGTTATTCATGTAACAATTTTGGACATAAGGCTGTAAATTTCAGAGAAAATGACAAGAACAAAAACAACCATGAAATGTATGGATGAGATGGTTATTCAAGAAGTCCTATTGAAATACAAATCAAAAGCTACAACATGTTTGAATCCTTGAGTACTAAAATGAAATGCTACAAGTGAAACAACTTTGGACACAAGGACAAATATTGTAGAATGAAAGTTCCTCCAAGAGAATCACAACATAACAACAACAATTACATACATGAACCTCAAAGAATATGGATAAGGAAGCAAAATCAGTACAATAATGAAGAATGCACACTCTCTCTACAAGCTCAACACAACAAACATGATTGATATGTTGATAGTGGTTGTTCAAATCACATGACAGGTGATAAGGGTCGGTTTCTATCCTTGATAAATTAAATCGATGGGTCAATCTCTTTTGGAAACGATGACTCAACCAAAATCGTTGGAAGAGGCACAGTCAAGATTGGAAATAAGGATACCGAGGAAGAAAATTTTCTAATAGTGGAAGATAAGAAACACAATCTTCCAAGTGTAATTCAAATGTGTGACCAAGGTCATAAACTTGTGTTCGATTCACATAAATGCGAGATAAGAAAAGTATATTTGGACAGAGTGGTGGTTACAACTGTGAGAACTCCAAGCGACATATATGTACTAAGTTAAATTGGAAAGGAAAAGTGTTGTTTAGACAAGGAAGATGAAGTTTGGCTATGCCACAGAAGAATGGATCACATAAATTTTTATATTCTTGTCAAGGTCATCAAAAAGGAAGCAGTCAGATAAATGCCCCAAATCATGAAGCCAACCAACACATTGTGCAATCATTGTCAAAAAGGAAAGAAAACTAAGACCAAGTTCAAGTCAAAGGAATACTTCAAAAAACAACTGCTATAAATTGTGCATACTGATTGATCCATGTGGAGATTGGTGTCCACCCACCTTTTCCAACTCGCTCAAAATAGTTTTCTAGCAATTTTGGCAATTTACTATTTTTAGAAGTTTTTAACTTCCGGGGCCATTTTGAGGGCCTAAATGAAGGTTTTTTGGGATCGAGCTTCTCAATGATAGCCACAGGCTTTGACTGAGCCCCCAAAATGAATCTCCTCTACAATACCTTTCCAACGGGCTATCGTGCGCCTAAAACAAAGATCATATGCAAACGTTACGACCCTAAGAAGTTGATGTACTAACTTACCCAAACGGGGCCCACATGACTTTTGGCGCTTCATCTCCTAAGGTTAGGTTTTTGGATGTATAGGGTTTTTGAAATTATTTTTTATTTAAAAAAGGCCTTCGGTGCCTCATTGTAATCATCTTCCTGTGAATGAGTGCAGTCATCACATCTATTCTCAAAGATAAGCCGCCACCATTCCAACAAGCTTGTTTTCTGTTGCATTTTGCAGTTTCAGCTTATTTCCTTATTGAATAGAAAACCAGTTTTATTGTATCTCTATTATTTTGTGTTAATAATCTGTATTCTTTTCATTATGGTCATAAAATCTAGATCAGTCACCACCATTCCAGCAAGCTTGTTTTCCGCTGCATTTTACAGTTTCAGCTTATTTCCTTATTGAATAGAAAATTAGTTTTACTGTATCTCTGTTATTCTGTGTTAATAATTTGTATTCATTTAATTTTTCTCATAAAATCTAGATTACTGGTATCAGAGTGGTCTTCTCCTTGTCATCTTAATGCATGTCCCCAATGAGGTCGTGGTACAAATAATTGGGTCTCGATCTTATTTCTCTTGAGGACAAAATCTCTCGCACGCCCAAGCGACCTCTCATGGAAGGAAAAAATAAAGATGATGGGATAGGAGATCCTTTCAAAAGTTTCTTGAGGAATCCCTCACGCAACAAAGGAACGAGATGATGGATAATTTCGCACAAATCCTTCAACGACTACCAACAAGCGACACATCTTCCTCGAGCGAAGGCACCGCCCCATTCAAGGTACAAATCAACTTCAATATTACTATATTTGAAGTTGAGATAGACACAGATGTAGTAGACAAGTGGTTGAATCTACTAGAAGGGTATTTTTCTGTCCATAACTTTTTGAATAGAGAAAATATTTCTTTTTCACTCCTCAAAGTCATTCCCCATGTCAAAGATTGGTGGGAAACTTTCTATGAGAAAAAGGAAATAGAGGAACCCTCTGTATTTATAGTCGCAGCCACTTGGGAATCCTTGAGGGATTATATTAAGGAACAATACTACCTTGTCAGAAGTTATGACGACTTGTATACCAAATGGACCACACTGTGACAAGAAAGAGACCAAGCAGTGCCAGAGTTCACAAATATCTTCCATACCTTGCGCACCAAGCTGCGTATCAAAGATTCAAAGTCGCATCTAGTGCTCAAATATCGCGGTGCTCTACATAGATACATCCAGAATGAAATGGAATTTCTGGACATCTCATCCTTGGGCACGGCCTATCGATATGTTGTCAAAATCGAGCAGACTCTCAAACAAAAGACACGACAATTTGGGCTTGGGAACCCCTCACAGCAAAATCTAGGAAGGGGCAGCCCCAACCCAAATAACAAAGGACATAGAAAATATGGATAGTATCAGGACAACCAGTCCAAGTCGCAAGCAAAGAAGGACACCGGAAAGACAAAGAAAGATACCGGGAAGTGTTGTGACTTCCATAAGAGCCCTTGGCATAACACTACTGAATGTCGCTCAAAGCAGTCGTTGGTGGCCAAAGTGAAAGCCTATGAATTAGATGCAGGTTCTGACTCCGAGTAAGAACTAGAAAGGGGAAGACAGATCATTGATGCAAAACCTAGTGCCATCGTTGCTACCACCAAGCTCCACCTGCTGAACCAGACGAGCTAGAAGAAGGTGAGTTCCTCTTCCATTCAAAGATGTGGGTAAAAGGAACCTTGTTGCACTTCATCGTTGATAGCGGTAGCCAGAAGAACCTCATCTCAATAGAGGTCGTCAAGCGGTTGGCCCTGCCAACAACGTCGCACCCACAACCCTACACCATTGGATGGCTCCACCAAGGAAGTGATCTTCGTGTCATCCAACAGTGTCAACTATCATATGACATCAAGCCCTTCAAAGATGAGGTATTTTGTGATGTATCTCCTGTCGAAGTTTGTAATGTTCTTTTGGGCCAACCTTATTTATGGAAATGTCATGTTGTATATGAGTCTAGGCCTCATAGTGTTATTATTGCTTTGAAAAGGAAATTGTACATGATACCCAAGGCAGTCCCTCCTAGTGTTATTTCATTTATATCTTCCAAGAAATGCAGGAAGTTCATCTCTCAGACCGAGGAATTTGTCTTCTTCGTGATTCACTCTCACTGTGAGCGAAAGATCACAGCCACATCCAAGGCCTCCGCAACCGATCTCTCCACACAATAGAAGCAAGTGGATAAGGTCATGGAAGAATACTCATATATCTTCTCCTCTCCTACCGGGGTACCTCTGCACTGCCAGGTCAAGCATCCCATCGATCTGACCCCAGGCGCACCGCTACCCATAAATCATTTTACAATTTCAGCTTATTTTCTTATTGAATAGAAAATCATTTTTATTATATCTTTGTTATTCTGTGTTAATAATATGTATTCATTTCGTTTTGCTAAGAAACATGGTTGGTATGTTGATAGTGGTTGTTCAAGGCACATGACATGTGATAAGGGTCAGTTTCTAACCTTGAGAAAGGAAATCGATGGGTCAATCTCATTTGGAAACGACGAATCAACCAGAATCATTGGAAGAGGCGCAGTCAGGAATGGAAATAAGGATACCAAGGAAGAAAATGTTCTACTAGTGGAAGATATGAAACACAATATTCTGAGTGTAATTGAACTGCGTGACCAAGGTCACAAAATTGTGTTTGATTCACATAAATGCGAGATAATAAAATTAGATTTGGACAGAGTGGTGGTGACAGTTGTGAGAAATCCAAGCAAAATATATGTACTAAGTGAAATTGGAAATGAAAAGTGTTGTTTAGGGAAGGAAGATGAAGTTTGGTTGTCACAGAAGAATGGGTAACACAAATTTTGATATTCTTGTCAAGGTCAGCAAAAAGGAAGCATTCAGAGAAATGCCCCAAATCATGAATCCAACCAACACATTGTGAAAGCATTGTCAACAAGGAAAGAAAACCAAGACCAAGTTCAAGTCAAAGGAATACTTCACAACAAAACCACTAGAAATTGTGCATATTGATCTAGTTGGACCAACTAGAACAAAGGGGTTGAAAGGTGAGAAGTATTTTATGCTATTGGTTGATGATTATACAAGAATGATTGCAGTTTGTTTTCTCATGAAGAAGTAAGAGGCATTCGAGAACTTCAATATGTACAAGGAGGTGGTTGAAAATGAAAGAGATTCGAAAATCAAATGCTTGAGATCGGACAATGGAGGAGAGTTTACTTCAAAGGAATTTATGGATTTCTGTAGTAAGAATGGGATAAAAAGGAAATTATTTGTTGTTAGGAAACCATAACAAAATGGAGTCTTTGAAAGGAAGAACATGACAGTACAGAAAATGGTTTGAACTATGTTAATGGATTCCAAGTTGACATACCTCTTTTGGGTACATGCAGTGCAAACAACAATTCACATTGAAAACAAAGGAATGCTAAAAAATAACAGTGATAAAGCTCCTTACAAGCTATGGAGAGGAAGACCAACGAATGTGAAGCATTTCATATTTTTTGGAAGTAAATGCTACATCAAAAGAGAATATGGAAGAATGGGAAAGTTTGATTCTCGCATGGATAAAGGCATACTTGTTGGGTACTCGAGCATAAGGAAAGCATACAAATTCTTCAATATAAGGCTCAAAAATATTGCGGAAAGCATCAATGTGACATTTGATGAGATAGATGGATGAAAGATAAAAGAAGAAGGCAAGGACTCATTGGAATAGGTTCACGAAGAATAAGTAAAGGAATAAGAAGTAGTAGAAAAGGAATATGAAGAAGATCAAGAACAACAAGATATTCAAGTTCCTACAAAGACACCTAGCAGACGAATATAGAAGAATCATCCATCAGATCATATTATTGGGAATAAAGATGTAGGAGTTGAAACTAGAAGAAGAATTTGTTCACCAGAACAACTGCACCTAGCGCTACTATCTACAATTAAGCCACGTAGTTTTGAAGAAGCCAACAAGGATGAATTCTAGATCAAAGCCATGAATAAATATTTAGATCAGATAGAGAAGAATGACACTTGGGAACTAGTTCCAAGGCCAAGGAACAAGAATGTGATCGCTGCAAAGTGATTCTTCAGAAATAAATTGAACGAATATGGACAGGTTACCAGGAACAAAGCAAGATTGGTATTCAAAGGATATTCTTAGGTTGGAGGTATAGACTTTGAAGAGACATTTTCCCCAGTTGATAGAATGGAAGAAATTAGATTGATCCTCGCTTATGCATGCTCCAAGAACATTAAATTGTATTAGATAAACGTGAAATCGTCCTTCCTAAACGAAGATCTAGAGGAAGAAGTCTACATTGAGCAACCATAAGGATTTCATTTGCCAGAGAATGAAAATTATGTTTGCAAGTTGAAGAAGGCCTTATATGGTCTCAAACAGGTCCCCAAAGCATGGTATTTCGTACTGGACATATACTTACAACAACAAGGGTTTAGGAAAGGGAATGTAGACAACAACCTCTACATCAAGGTAAATCAAGATAGTGTTCTGTTAATTTATGTTTATGTTGATGATATTATCTTTGGAAGTGATGATGACAGGATGAGTCAAAAATTTGCAAAGGATATGCAGGATGCGTTAGAAACGTCATTACTTGGAGAAATATCTTTCTTTTTGGGTATTCAAATATGTCAAAGAAACTAAGGCATTTTCATCTCTCAAACCAAGTATATCAGAGAAATGCTAAAGAGGTTCGGAATGGAAGAATGAAAATCAGTCAGTACTCCTATGCAAACTCGTTGTTAGTTAAGTAAAGATGATGATTCGAGGGCTACATACCAGAGGCAATACATGTCATCTTACTTTATGTGACAACATCTAGACCGGATGTAATGCAGGAAGTTGGACAGGTGGAACAATTTCAAGCAACACCAAATGAATCACATGTTTTAGAAGTAAAGAGGATATTCATACATCTCAAGGGTACAAAAGAGTTTGGATTATGGTATCCAAAAGGAAAGGATCTATCGCGTATTTCCTACACAAATGCAGATTGGGCAGGTTGCATTGATGACCGAAGAAGTAAAAGTGGAGCATATTTTTACTTGGGTGAGTGTTTGGTATCTTGGCTAAGAAAGAAAAAGTCATCAGTATCATTGTCTACATCCGAAGTAGAGTATATAGCAGAAACAACAGGTTGTACACAATTGCTATGGATGAAACAAACATTGAAAGATATACAGGTTCATTATGATGAGCCCATTCTTATATTTTGTGATAACACAAGTGTCATCAGTATCTCAGAGAATCTAGTGATCCACTCCAAGACGAAGCACATTCCGATCAAGTTTCATTTTCTACGGGTACAAGTTGTAGAGAAAAACATTAAAGTTGAGTATGTTGGGAACAAAGAAAAGATTGCAGATATCTTTACAAAACCGATTCCAAGGGAATATTTTGAGTATCTTCGCTAGAAACTTAGAATAGTTTCTACCCCACAATGATTTTTTAATGCTTTACTTATATGTCATGGATTTACACGAGGAAGCACCATGAATAGGATAGAGGATAGTTTAGATAGGGGGAGAAACCCCAAGGAGATTTAAGTCAGGGGGAGCAGACCTGAAAGGAATTCACCTTTACCATTGATGTCAAAGGGGGAGAGATTCATCATATGCATGGAGAGAAAGCACAAAGGTATGATTCCAGGGGGAGCGATGGCCATAAGGGGAGCATGAGCGTCTTGAATTCAGTATTGCATCATATTTTTTCCACCAATTCCAAAGGGGGGTATTTTTTATTAATTTTGTTGTTTATCATTGATGTCAACCCTTGAAGCAAATCTGGTAGCCCCAACAGTGTGGTTAAGGAACCTGAGTTTGTTTGAGGAATAATTTAATGAATATCAGTGAATTTGTAGGTGAGAATATTCTAGATGGAAAGTACATGTCGTTTAGTTTTCGGTGATATGTGGTATGCCACGTAGTTCCTCATGGTTGAGGAGATATGTCTTAGTGAAGTTGGAGAACCCTCATGAGTTATCTAGAATCCCCTAGAAGGTAAAAGAAGTCAAACTATTCTAGAAGCTCCTAGCATAATTTTACTAGTCAAAGTGATTGTTTTTGGGCCCTTTGTTTTTGGACTTGAAGCTGCGCAAGAAGGATTATAGTCCCAGTTTTGGTCCAGCACAAGTTGTGCAAGGTACAAAATAAGTGGGATAGTGGAGCAAGGAAATGCAATAGAAATCGGTTGTGGAAAAGGATAGCACAACGCCAGCAAGGAAAAAGTAGTTGCAACAAAACAAGAAAGCATGTGAGCCCAAAGCCAGAAGACCCTACTCAGCTTATATATAGGATATGTATACGATTGTAAAGGGGTTGTTGGGTTCAGGAATGATTCAGGTTGGGTTCGGGTTGTTCTTCTGCTTGTTGTTGTTGATAAGTTGGGTGTTAGTTCTGTAAATGTAATCTGTATACAGTTTTGAGTAAATAGAGCTCTGTGACATGTGTCCAGAGCCAGAGTTCTGTAATAGAGCATTACTTTGTATCTCTGAGGTTGTATCTGATAAGATCTTATGATAATATATAAAGAAGGATCCAAAATTTTGAAATATGGTGCGTCATTCTATGTTCATTCTTGTGAGTTGTATCTTTACAATACTTCTTTATTCTTCATAAGTTCCATATGATGTTTTTGTGTATAAATGATTTCCGCAACTTAAGTTTCTTCAGTTCTTGCGTATATGAGCTCAAATTTGTTATGTATTTAGCCTATCTTGTGCAATATTATGGTGAATCTTGAAGGTTCTAGGAACCCTCCTAAGTATTCTCCTTTTCCTTCCCTATCCTTTTGTCTTGGTTGCGCTTCGGGTGAGACTTCTTCTCTTCGGAGGAGATGAAAATTCCAGTGCTCTAGACTGCATGGTACCTTTTGTTGGTAACCTGAGAAGGACCCTGGTTTGATCAATTCTGCACCAACAAAATGGTTTCGTTGTTGGGACCTAAGTTAAAAGGAAAATTGTAGGGAGGATGATTTTTCATATTCATAGATCTAATATTCACCAATGGTGGGAAAGAAATTGCAACGCCTTCATATGGAAAAAAGCGGAGCTGAGGGGAAAATATGTGAAAGATACATGAGAGGTAGTCTTTTACTCAGAAATATCGAGTGACTAGTACGCAATATTATGGGTTAAGTTCCCGGAAGAACTTTTCCACTGGATAGATAGGTTCCAAGAAGCTCCATAATTCCAAGAACGAGTCAAGAGGACATGTACTTGGGATACAAAAAATATTGCAGCACTTCATCAGCTAGATCGTCCAGTCACGTGACTGATTGATTTCTAGATCAATACCACATTAGAATGATACATTATTGAATTTGTAGCTGAGAATCACCAATATTTTTCATGGGCAGAAGCGGATTTCATGAAATACACAAGGGGAAGATTGTTGAGAGAAATACCCCCATGGATTAAGGTTTTCTTGATGGAAGAGGGGATGTTGACTATGTCCCCAACTAAGATGGCAGTGTAAACACCCTTGCTTGGGGCAGGGGGAGTTTGGGGTGGAGTCATGGGCTGAGAGAGGGGAGAGGGTTATTTGAAAATTGGGGAAACAACAAGAAATGAACACAAGAGACGAGCGAGCCTTGAAAAGAGCCGCCATAGTTGAGAAGTGGTGGCACGAAAAGATAAAGAAAGCAACAAAATAGTCCGAGAAGTTGCAAAAATAAGTTGGAACAGGAGAAGTAGAGGAAGGAAAGATAGAGGAGTTGCGCAAGATGAGAAGACAGGAAATACTGGCCAGTCAAACACTAAGTGAGAGAGAAGCACAGAAAGAAATAATTCCCAGGAGGGTGGACAAGAAGGAGAAGGTGTAGAAGTAATGGAGAAGGAAGCTGACGTGGATATTGAAGAGGAAAGAGAATATTTTGTCCCGATTCCAGGAAAGATAGGGAATCCAGCTGAAGAGACCATTCCAGAGGAAGAGAACGAGACCCCACAGATCAAAGAAACCTACCTCGAAGCCAATGGTGCTAGCCCCAAATTCAATACAAGTGTCTTCTATACAAGTGATAAATTCAATACTACCCTCTTATGCTAATTATATTTCAGTACAACTAGTTATTCAGTCACAACTAGGAAGTGTGAGTACAGGGAGGATATTGGGATCCCTTGGTAGGTCACAACTAGGACCATTAGGTTTTATTTTGATAGGAGCAGCAAGATCAACAATGGATGGTCATGTGGGAGGTTCGAGTCCTCGATACCCAGAATTATGGGGTAAGGGAGACGAAGATGTTGAGCAACATTGGTTCTTGTGTGAAGCAATCTAGAGGTCCAGAGGGACTCTGGATGCGAATAAATTGGTTGAGTTCCAAACTACCTTGAGAGGTTGTGCTCTCAAATGGTACATGAAGGTTATTGAGCCAGGAGTGTTTAGAATGCAAGGTCAAGTGTTCACACTTGACCAAGTACGAACAAGGTTCATAGCGGAGCTTAAGCTACCTCAATCAGAACAACAAGTTTTGTCTGAGTTGTGTGAGATTCAGCAAAGGGAAGGTGAATCACCCTATGAATATAGCCATAAGTTTAAATGTGTTATAGGGATTTTAGCGCATCCAATTCATGGGGAACATCAAAGAGAATGGTATATTCAAGTATTGCTACCTCTGACAAGGATTCTGTTAACGCAACAAAGGATAACCACTTTGACAGACGCCTTGGACCAATCAATGAATATTGAATCCATGGTAGGATATCCGGGGAGATTGAAAGTGACCAGACCCCTAGCAGATGAAAATTTGGCGCAACTACAAGGGAAAATATCAGCGCTTACCAAGAAGATTCAAGAATTGACGATACTAAGACTAGGACAACCGTAGGTATGGTGTACCGAATGTTACACAGAAGGACATATGGTGAAAAAATGCCCACGAATGAGGGGAATGGGACCTCCTCAGAATCTGATGGGACCCTCACCAAGACCCACAGGAGGAGTTGTGCAAGTATCTGTGAATTCACCATTCCATAACCCCACCCCATATCATGCTTTTCCAGGTAACCAGGCAACACCAACAATTGAGTATTGTGATATTTTCCGAATCCATGGGCATGGGCCGAGATAGTGCCCCATTATTCATAAGTATTCAACAATACCAAATACTGTACATTGCAAGTTTTGCACATCTACCACACATACTACCAAGAAGTGTAGAGTGTTGGATGCACTTGCAGATAGGTTGGTTCGAACAACATTCAGGGTGAACGAAACCCCTCAAGGACTGGGAAGAGGTCAAGGAGGTGGAGCCTAAGGAGACTTAAGAGGAGGAAGAATCTGGGGCATAGTACCAAGCAGATGCTACAACTGTGATGAGCAAGGCCATATGGCTAGAGACTGTCCTCATCTGAGGCAGCCATGGTGCTCTCATTGAAAAACCAATGGGCATGCAACTGAAGACTTCCTAGAACTAATTACAAAATGGGAATATCGGGTACGCCAACGAGGAACTAACCTCATCAATTCAAAAATCAAGAGAGTTATTAGAGGACAATTTCCCAACCTTAATATCATCACTCGAGGAGGCACAAACACTGGAGATAATGTTGATAATTTACCTCAGATCCAAAAAGCAACACCTAAAGAAGACATGTATGATCCTCTAAAACATAAGTTGTTCTTTAAAAATGCCATAGAAGTATTTCAGAATATCCCTAGCCCTGAGATGAAATAGAAACCCCCTCAACCTATTGTTTATCCTAAGATTGTGCAATTCCCTTCTTCACCTCTTGCACCCAAGAACCCTGTAGTCACGATGAGACAACCTGAGCAACCTCAAAATGTAGTCGACCTTTGGTTTCAATTATTTTCTTATATTCTTGGGAATGACCAGTTAAAAGAAAATTTGTGCAATGCACTATACCTATTTCTATGGAATGAAGAACCCACAGAAGCAAGAATAAGGACTAATATTCATGAGAAGAGTACTCAGAGAGTGTAGAGAAGGAAAGTACAAACGAGAAAAGAATTTAGACTAGCAGCCCAACTAGACGAGTTTGAAATTAAGGATGTTATCTTATATCTAGGATCTGATGTTAAAATACTGCCTAAGAAGACTTGGGAAGCCTTAGGAAAACCCCAGTTGACATATTCCCCAATCCAGCTAAGAATGGCCAACCAATATTGTATTTTCCCAATAGGAAGACTGGAGAATGTGGAAATAGATGTTGCAGGAGTAAATAATGTAGTTGATTTTGAGGTGATGGAAATCATGGGGGATAAGGACCCTTATTCTGCACTACTTGGTATTGATTGGGCCTATGATAACTATGCAGTGATTGACCTAAAGAAAGACACTATGACATTTGAGGCAGATGGAATAAAAGAGGTTCAACCCTTGGATCTGTATGTAGGCCCCCGATATATGGAACTAGCGGAAAACAATATGGAGGGAGAATACTTGGATCATTTGTACACTGTAATAGTAGGAACAAGAGAATATTACATAAATCTTATTATCGATGGATCAGTAAGTTGGAGGAGTATACAATCAGCGGACGAAGATTCAGAATTAGCATTTGACAGTTGGAAGCAAGGCTCATACGAAATATTCTCAAGAAGATGTGCAACTGTCAGGACAACTAGATGGATTGGAACCAACGTCAGAGAACACCCAATATATGATGGTACCTCAGGATTTGATAGTTTTCTTCTCAGCATGGAAGAAAAGGTAGTGGAGGATCAAAGGATCTCAGTACTGGATTTATCCCTCCAAGACACCCCTGCCAAATGGTGGGCCAATCATAAGGACTTACTTGAAAATTGGGACAATGTGAAGCAAGCTATCAAATATAGATTTCAGGATAAGGAGCAGCTAGAATCAGAGATGCGGACGGATTTCCAAGTTGTGCAACTATTCAATGAAGAGTCTGATCCTAAAGCACATATTGAAAAATGAGTGACACAGTGGCAAGTTGTGAAAATACCATCTCCCTTCTAGGTTCAAGTATTTCCCCACTCACTAGGTCCAATACTAAAAGCTTGGTTCATGCATGAAGAAACCAGAAGACAGGCCAATGACTGGCAAGCGTTGGCAAATCACTTTTGCAAGGACTTCTCGTTTACAAGTAAGTACCCTGAGCTTGAAGTAGTCCTGCAAATAATTAAAGAATTCATTTTTACAGACAATAGTAAATAGAAGTCAGACCCAGTGATATGGGCAAAGCATAGTCAAGAACATCAGACTGACCTTCACCTAAACTTGGACAAGAGACCTATAGAATGCTATAAGATTGAGAGGGATTTAGAAATCCCAGATGGTTTAGACGAATTGAGAAACTTAGCAATTAAAGAGACAGAAGGGAACAGAGAAATCCAGAACATCATACCTAGTCAGACCGATGGTTCTTACAATCACCCATTGAAGTTGTGCAAAGTCAATATAGGGACCATAGAGAAACCTAAGATAGATATGGTGGGAGATTAATCGGATTATCAGACGAGTCAAGAAATATAGAGTTTTTTGCGGGAATATGAGGATTTGTTCCCAAAGAGATTTTCAGAGTTAAAATGGATTAAAGGAGTTATGGGAGAGATGAAAATTGAATTAAAACCAGGATCAAAGCCTGTGACGTATAGACCATACCGCCTTAACCCCAGAGTGAAAGAGAAGGTTAAGAGGGAAATAGACAAGATGTTGGAATCTTGACTTATTTTTGCAGTAGAAGAAGAAGACTGGGTCATCCCAATAGTTATCCAGAGCAAGAAAGGCACAGAGGATATTTGGGTCTATGTAGACTATAGAAGCCTTAACTCTACCTGTGTACATGACCCTTTCCCAACACCTTTTACTGATGAGGTGCTAGAATAAGTTGCAGGGAAAGAATCTTACTCATTTACAAATGGATTTTCGAGGTATCACTAAGTAAGGATTGTTGAATAAGACAAAAGGAAGACCACATTCATAACAAAATGGGGGTCATTTGCATACAATGTGATGTCATTCACCCTAAAGAACGCCCCTGCAGTTTTCTCCAAGATTGTAATGAAATCTTTCCGAGAATTTATTCACAACTTTATAGAAGTTTATATGGATGATTGGACGGTGTTGGCCCTTGACCAAGTTTTGAGGAGTCTTGGTCATGTTTGACCTAATTTTGGGACTTCTATAGGCTGTCGAAGGCGGAGCGCAAGACAAAGTGGAGATTGTGGGATCTCAACCCCTTTTAGGGCCCTTTATGGGATTCGGGATTATGTAATGGGTATGGGATGTCGACCCATGGGTTTACCCATGTTTAGGCCTATTTTGTAATGTATAAATAAGTAGCTAGTCAATGTAAGAGAGAGACAGAAAGACCTAGTAGGCCGGTGTGCTAAGTGTTAGAGTTGGATCTGTGTGATCAAGAGTTGTAAGTGCTTTGTGCATACTGTGTGAGGCTTGCAAGGCTAGTGAAAGTAACTGTAAGAGACTGTGTGAAGGCTTGGTGCTATGCCCTAGCTAGAAGAAGGAGGATCTGGTGGAGTGCGTGCAGATATCCTATCTTATGCGGAGAAGAACTTGGATGCTATGTGCCTATAAGAATCTTGACCAAATATAATAAAGAAGATAAGAGTTGGTGGATGTAGCCCCAGGGTGGGGGTGAACCACGTACATGTTGTGTTGCTATGCTTTGTGCGATGTATTGATATGTTTATGTGTTTACTTGTTTAGTGCTTTAATATAGATGGATGATAGATAGACATTTTGATGCTTAGTGCTTAATAATATGGATGGATGTTAGATCTAACTTATGTATGTATGCTTAGTGATTAAATACCTTAGATCTGAATAAGTATTGTGATACTCTAAATTAGGGTTTAACTGTGCTATAACTAAGACCGAATATTGATTAATGTTAACTATTGAGTGCTCTGTTAAGTGTTAGAATCACATATATGTGTCCTAGCTAAGGTTGCATACATCTGAATCCTGCAACCACCCCTGCCTCTACCTTAGGTGAGACTTAATCTGCTTCGTAGGTGTCATCGAAAGGGTTGGTAGTTAGGGTTTTGTTGGTGCGTTGTTGTAGCGTTGAACCCTGGGTCTGCCCCTGTGCCAACAAATGCTTCCGTTGCCAGGACCGAAACTGTGATTGTTGGGAACTAAGGAAAAAGAAGCTTTGTGAGAAGATCTGATCTGAAATTGTGAAAGATCTGTGTGTAGATCTGTTGCTCTAGTGAACAGTATTTTACTCAATCTGTGAAGCTCCGTGCTAAGAAAAGAAGATCGATCTGAAGAAAAGAGGTAAGATCTGAACGCTTTATGCTCTGATAGAGGTAAGAATAGTGAAATTTTTTATATCTGGAAGCTTTGTGCTCCGTTGAAGATAAGATTAGTGAAATTGTTTTTTTCTAAAGTATGGATCTAGGTAGGTTTGATAAGATTTGTCCTAGCTTGAAAACTAGGGCACTAACAGAAGAAATAAGATTTGATATGCGTAGATCTGATAAGAATAGTCAAAGATATGTTATACCTATGCATAGAGAGAATGTTTGGACTAAAAAATGGATGCAGGACCCTAGAAAGAATTTTTTGCAGGTTAGCTACCATGATCCTAGCGCGCAGTACAGGAAAGGCTGGGGATCATTTAAGAGAAAGAGAGGATTAACCCTTTGTTACAGTTGTAGAAGACTGGGACATCTGGCTAAGGAATTCCCTGGAACAAGACCTAGTTTCCTCTGTTGCAAAGCTATGGACCATGAAGTTTTGGATTTCCCTAGAATGATTGCTAAGGTTGAAAGGATGAATATGAAACAAGAAGACCATGAGGAAGGTCATGAAACTGAGATTATGAAAGAATCCCAGAAAGAATCAGAGAAAGTATTTCTACAGGTGAAAGAAACCTTGAATGACCACCAACATATTAATTTATCAGAGATCTTAAAAGAAAAAGAGTGCATAGAAGCAAGAATAGGAGACTTCAACATTGACTGTGTTCTAGATGAGGAAAAAGAGGTAAATATTATGACAGAAAGAACTTGTGAAATTCTAGGAAAGCTTGTTATGATTCCTTCATTGGGAGGAATAGGTTTATTTAGAGGAAAGTTGATAAACCTATGGGGAAATCTCAGCCAGATATCTATGAATGCCAATGGAACTTTGACAGAGGAAGAATTTGAAGTTGTTAAATTTATTGAGAACAACGCTCCATTTGTTATGTTACTAGGGAAACCTTGGATTTAAGGAGATCGGGCCAGAAGAAAAGAAGAAGACATCCTAGAGCAGAAGAAGAAAGAGTTAAAACATTTCATGACTAGGAGGATCACACACTTGATTGCAGAATAGCAGAACCAAGTGAAGCTATTTAAAACCAGGGACTTGGATGTCGAAGTAGGAAGAAAACTAGAAGATTCGCAGAAGACTGAAGTACCTATTCCAGATACATATGAAGTATTACCCCTGATTTCTAGGAAATAATCTTACCAGCACGAAGTTCCTCTACCAAAAGAAGATAAGAATCAGAATGGAAAAAGGAATTTTGAGACGAATCTCACCGAAAAGAAGGCTAGAAAACTAAGTAAGAAGAAAGTTAAGATAGAAAAGTTACAGAAGGTTCCAGAGGGAACCTCGTAGAAGGAAAATTTGCAAAATTGGAACTTCGTTGGGATATCAGAACAACGTCACATGGAACTTTGCCATGGCGAAGCAATATTGTTGTTGGAAGCAGTATAACTATTAGACCGATGGCCTGAACGGGTAGAAAGGCATTTATGATCAGAAATTTTTCCACCAGACCATTGGGACCATGCCATAATGGAAAAAATAGAATTAATGAAGGTTTCTCACCCGTTGCAATAGATTCATTGCTAAGTTATCTATTTATCCTGTCATGTCATTCAACGAGAAAACTTTTGCTAACCGTGAATCTGAGCCCGCAAAATAGTAGATTTTTCACAGTGATCATCGCGCTATCACCATTCATCCTGTTGCATTGAGCAGTTACTCTTCGAACCCGAGATATTCAACCATAAGCGTGTATGTTGAACGAGCTTAGCGTTGCAGAGAAAATTGTCGAAGAAGTTCTCATTGACCTAATGACTGAAAGAGTAATGTATGAAAGAGAAATGTCTGCAAGTATTCAAGCGTCATCGATGAGAGGAGTGCAAGCCTCTCCGTTGACTTCTCGCAGAGCCAGATCATCCCGACTATCAGCAGAAAAGAGAACCAAACACAGAGATGACCTAGAAAATGTGAAGTTGATTCCGACCATATTGCCTGATTACATCCCGCCTCTGGCCGGCGTGGTGATTCGTGATAGTGTGCCAAGATATTTTGAGTACACTATGGTTACTGCGTACCTCCCAAAGGGGATACGCACAGTGAGAGCACAATAGGACAAGATCGCAACGTTGAAGTTTAGTGACTTCAACCTTGAATATCGCAAGAACTATAGCATGTTCACCCCATATAAATACCTGACCAAGACGAAGGGGAAGAACTCAAAGATAATCCCCCATCCGTGGACGATGAACCTCGCGCAGTCCACGCTGTTAAGTGTAATAAAAATCCCACACTTCGGAAGAAACCAGGAAGTGAACGCCTGTGTCAAGCTATTTCTTTCATGTTACCATGGTAGATACTTATGGCTAGACCATCGTATTACATTCGATCCGATGTTGATCCATAGGATCATCGGATTAAGTATGCAAGGACTCGACCCGCAGGAGTTCTATCCAGGAAAATCCACAGATCATGCACTAGCACAGAAGATCAAGGATACATACAACGATGTTGAAAAGGGAACGTGAGGCTACAAGGTATCCTCCATCCAAAATGGCACAGTGCGCCTAGCCTACCAACTCATAGCCAGAAAGTTATTAATGAAGACCAGACCTACACAAGTCACAGGCTTTGTCATTGACCTCGCAAGGAAGTGCATTGAAGGCCTACAGATGAACTGCGTGAAGTACTTAGTTAATCAGTTGGAGCTAGACAGTCGTGGAGCACAGGATCAAGGCTATGAGTTTCACTTTAGCTAACTCTTGATCCTCATCGCCTTTGTTGCCTGGGAGATGCCGGAAGGTGTGACCTTCCCAGATATTGAACTGTTCAAGCCCATTGCCGCGAAGTTCACCACACTCTGGTACTCGACTGATACGAATAAACAATGGAAGTCGAACGTTTTTTTTCACACATATTACCTTTAGATGAAGAGAGTCATCGAAGTTGAACCTCACATGACTTCGAACACCCTACAGAGGTTCCGACCATTGATGAATATCCGTGAATATCAGCACCTCATCTACATTACAATGGGGGCCGATGAACATAAGGAGCAACTTAAGTCGTACTACAAGTTCACAGAAGAACACCTTGAGGAGATCACTAAGGACTGGTCAGAAGACCTCCTTGTTCTGGCATACCCTGCAGAGATGTCTGACCTTGACAGCCCAGACACCACGCATAAAGAACATGATACACCCGAACCCTGCAGAATGAAGAAGACCGAAGAGGTCCAAGATTTAAGCAGTTCCTCGGGAAAGACTACTTCAGTATCACCTGACCGAGGGGGTGATGACGAAGAAATAAATGACAAAGGAGATGAACAGAATCCAAGCGAAGTAACACCACCCAGAGACAAGGTTGATCCCCTAAAGAAGAGGAAGGTTTCTCCCCTGAAACCTTCTTCTCGGAAGAAATCGAAAGCCACTGTGACCAAGATTAAGACTGTTCTTATTGCTAATGATTTTGAATTCATCATTGCATCTCTAAACGACGCTTCGCTAGAAATCGTGGAGAAACAGGAAGCCAAGCAGGAGGAAATGTATGATAGAATTGAGGTCAAAATTTGAGGGGTACAACAGGCCCTTTAGTCCATTCGCGCAGTCTCCATTGTGCCCCTGCCATCAAGAGAACTAGAGTTGGGAGATGAGTCAGCCCAACTCCACCAACTAGCTGATGTGGTCGAAGCTCACCTTCGTCGTGCTCAAGAAGAAACAGAACAAGCCACCCAGGCCTTGAATAAAGTGCAAGGCGTAATCGTAGAACAACGTAGAGTTGTATAACAAGAGAAGGTTGCTCTCCAAGCAAAGTTTGAAGAAGAGAAAGAACAGTTGCTCGTAGAGCAACTCGAAGTGAAGGAAGCAGTCAATGAAGCACTCCGCTCTGTGACATGCGACTGAGTCACACATCAAGTAGAGCATCTAGAAGAAGCTATCCAGTAGCTACAGTAACAAATAGCAGACTTAGAGCTCCACACAGTGCCCAACACACCACATGATGTGAGGTACCAAAGAGAAGCAATTGCTCGAAGCGCAGTTGAGAGAATAAAGGCCCTTGCTATGGAATGTAAGCAACTCATTGATCGCAATGCCTAGACCTATGAGAAACTCACGGAGAATCCAGAACTGAAGGCACTGGAGTCACAGCTCCAAGAGGTGAAGTATCAAGCAGAAACGATACAGGCACAGTTGAAGCCCCTGTCAGCTGTGGAAAGAATGAAGCGATCCCAGGAGCAGCGCACTGCCCAGCAGCAGGTCCTTACTATTCAGAGCAGAATTATGCAAGTAACTCAGAGGCTCCAACCTGTACAGGAAAAGGCTTACCAACAGTTCACAGATATCGAAGGTTGAGGAGCAGAACTAGAGCAATTCATCACTACAGTTGAATAACGCCTAGAGGGACCTGTCAACGAAGCAGTCATACAAGAGTTCGTTGAACAGGAGGTCATGGCACAACAACAAGTCAAAGTAGCTCAAGCCAACCTCGAGGATTTTGAAGTAGAACTAGTCATATCAGAGTGACTCGGGACAAGTCACAGGTGAGTGTTGGGGGCCTGTTGGCCCTTGACCAAGTTTTGAGGAGTCTTGGTCATGTTTGACCTAATTTTGGGACTTCGATAGGCTGTCGAAGGTGGAGCGCAAGACAAAGCGGATATCACAGGATCTTGGCCCCTTTTAGGGCCCTTTTAGGAATTTGGGATTATGTAATGGGTATGGGATGTCGGCCCATGGGTTTAACCATGTTTAGGCCTATTTTGTAATGTATAAATAAGTAGCTAGGCAATGTAAGAGAGAGACAGAAAGACCTAGTAGGTCGGTGTGCTAAGTGTTAGAGTTGTATATGTGTGATCAAGATTTGTAAGTGCTTTGTGCATACTATGTGAGGCTTGCAAGGATAGTGCAAGTAAATGTAAGAGACTGTGTGAAGGCTTGGTGCTATACCCTAGCTAGAAGAAGGAGGATCTGGCAGAGCGTGCAGATCTCCTGTCTTCTGTGGAGTAGAACTTGGATGCTATGTGCCTATAAGAAGCTTGACCAAAGATAATAAATAAGAGAAGAGTTGGTGGACGTAGCCTCAAGGTGGGGGTGAACCACATACATGTTGTGTTGCTATGGTTTGTGCGATGTATTGATATGTTTATGTGTTTACTTTCTTAGTGCTTTAATAGAGATGGATAATAGATAGACCTGTTGATTCTTAGTGCTTAATAATATGGATGGATGTTAGATCTAACTTATGTCGTATGCTTAGTGCTTAAATACCTTAGACATGAATAAGTAATGTGATACTCTAAATTAGGGTTTAACTGCATTGTAACTAAGACTAAATATTGATGAATGTTAACTGTTGAGTGCTATGTTAAGTGTTAGAATCACAGATCTGTGTCCCAGCTAAGGTTGCACACATATGAGTACTGCAACCACCCCTGCCTCGACCTCGGGTGAGACTTCATTTGCTTCGCAGGTGTTGCCGAAAGGGTTGGTAGTTAGGGTTTTGTTGGTGCGTTATTGTAGCGTTGAACCCTGGGTCTGCCCCTGTGCGAACAGACAGTATATAGTTTGCTCAAGGAACATGTAGCACTACTACGTCTGATGTTTGACAGATGTAGGGAATTTCACATATCGTTGAACCTCGTAAAATGTATCTTATGTGTACCACATGGAAAAAATTTGGGCCACATAGTATGCCGAGAGTGATTATTGGTAGACCAGACCAAAGTTGTGGTTATTGTGAACATGTCACCACCTATGAGTTCTAAGCAGTTGCGCTCCACGTTGGGGTACACAGTGTTCTATCACAAATTTATCAGAAGAAATGAAAATATCACTACACCTCTAGAAAATCTACTAAAGAAGATTGAAGTGTTCCAATGGACACCAAAATGTGATAAAGCGTTCAAGACCCTAAAGGAGAAGCTCAGCACAACACCTATTCTGATATTTCCAAATTGGGAAAACGAATTTCACGTCCACGTAGATGCTTCAGGTATTGCCTTGGGAAGCTATCTTAGTGCAACCAGGAGATGGATCCATGGATCATCCTATCTATTTTGCGAGCAGGAAGTTTTTGCAAGCTGAGTGCAACTATACAACGACAGAAAGGGAGGGTTTAGCTATGATTTACACTTTGCAGAAGTTTAGGCATTATTTGCTAGGTTCTCATTTTAAGTTCTTTACTGATCATTCTACATTAAAATATCTAGTTAACAAAACTATGTTGGAAGGGAGAATTTGTAGATGGTTTCTACTGTTTCAGGAATTTTCTTTTGAAGTGATCATCAAGCCTGGAAGATGTAACATAGGGCATGATCACCTGTCTAGATTAGAGTCAAGGGAAAGTGGCCAAGTAATCGATGATCAGCTCCCAGATGCAGACCTGTATCGACTTGAGGCCATACCAGAATACTTGGAAGACATAGCGGTCTTCTTAAGTACATGAGCCTGCCCAAAAACATATTCCACAACCCAGAAATGCCATATGGTGATGAGAGCAGCAAACTATCAATTGATTGCAGGGAAATTGTATAAGTTGGGACTAGATAGTATCCTCAGGAGATGTGTCTTGGATCATAAAAGACATGATATATTGTGGGAGTTCCACAATGGAGTTGTGAGAGGTCATGTGGGAGGAAAGGCCACTACGTAGAAGGACCTCCAAGCTGGACTATGGTGGGACATGCTCTTCAAGGATGCAAAGGCATATGCTATATCATGTGACGTTTGTCAAAGAGTGGGTAAACCATCACGATGAGATGAATTACCACTCCAAGCAGTTCTATCTTTACAATCATTTGAGAAGTGGGCTGTTGACTTCATTGGGAAGATCAACCCCAAAACTAAGCATTCAAAGGCTAGGTATATTATTACCACGACTGACTACCTTACACGTTGGGCTGAGGCAGCAGCTGCTCAGGATTGTTCGACCGATATTGTTGCTAGGTTCATTTTTTTTAAATATTATCATTGTATTTGGATGTCCTAGGAGTCTGACCAGTGATCAGGGAGCTCATTGTATCAGTAGTACCATAGAAAAGCTTATAATAGAGTTCTTGATCCAACATCATAAAAGTATCCCCTAGCACCCGCAAATCAATGGCACAGTAGAGGTGTTTAACAAGATTATGGAGAGAGGGTTAACGAAGGTTTGTTGCGCAAATAGGGAAGATTGGGATGACAAAGTTCCAGCAGTACTATTTGCTTACAGGACAACCACAAAGAAACTCCACAAGTTCACTCCATTTCAGCTAGTTTATGGGAAAGAGGTTGTGGTGCCTGCAGAATTCATTACTCCAAGTTTGTACATTGCATAGATCACACACATGTCAGAAGAAGAATCAGTTGTACAGACTCATGGAGTTACAAGAACTTGAAGAGAACAGGTTTTTAGCAGACTTCCATTAGTCAGTTGAGAAAGCAAGGCAGAAAGCTTGGCATGACAAAGTCACATTAAGACTAAAGTATGTGCACAAGGAGACAAGGTCCTACTCTATGATAGTCGGTACTAGAAGCATCCATGCAAGTTTTGCATGCATTGGTTTGGACCATTTATAGTTGTGGAGATCAGACCTTCTGGAGCATTCAGACTTGTGCAACTGGATGGTATCATGTGACTAGGATGGGTGAATGATGCTCGCTTGAAACTCTATATGTCTCAAAACTGAGATAAAGGATTGTTGCTCTAGTACGAAGGAGCATGTATAGTAGTGAGATTTGAGTTTTTCTGCAATTTCTGTATATTCAGTTAATAAAGTCAAAGTGTGCAGTATTGCGCCACGACATGTAGTTCTTTTTTTTATTTTTTATTTTTATTTTTTGTTTAAGTGTTGTTTGATGCAGAACTGCTTACTCAGTAGTGTAGTATCAGAAGCATCAAGAACCTATTAATGACAATCATTAATATGATGGGGACCCCTTTTGTGGTTGAAGGGAGAGAGAATCTAGACGCAATTTGAGTCCATGTGCCACACGAACCTAGTCCACTCACAACCTTTATTACTATTACGGTACCCCGTCCGAATTCAGTTAATCCATAAAGTCGCAATACGTGAAGATTCCATTGGTATTCACACTGGGATTCTCATCCACCAAACGGTAAGGTCTGAAATCGTCCATGTCACTATCCAACTTGCATAGTAAATGCTAGTATCACCAATAGGATTTACCCCATTAACCATTCAAGTCAGACAACTCAGATCCAACTTGCATCTATAGGGTAATGATGAACAACAATTATTACTGAACTTGCTAGCTAAGCTCGAGTATAAGACTCTGATAACTCGTTGTAGGACACATTATTTCCCAGAAAGAACTTATAGATTTTTGAATTCTGCAGAGTGAGCAAGCCTATGAAATCCCACGACCCATATCTTTAATCCCTAATCCTTGTTTCGCCCATAGAATTTGCTGATAATTCAGACTCACAAAGACAAGAACTACAGGAAGTCGAAGCGCCGTGTCCAAGGATGCAGTACCAGATGATCCATGTGACCCACGATTTGAGGTCGTGGGTGATCTCAAGGGGAAGGTGGAGCAGGTCAAGCTCCTCGATCTCGACTTAACAGATTGATTTTTGTTCACCCAGATGAACATAGACGTTTTCTGAAGTATCGCTCCAGACGAGTTGGGAGGCATGCAATTTATACCAAAGCCCGAATTCATTAACTTGTTCAACTCAACCATCATGAACCTCAAGGACTTACCAGTGTTCGACACCACTGGAAAAGTTGTGCGATGTACTAAGTTCTTGATCAACAAGGTGCATGACAAAAGTTTGTGGTTGGATAGGAGATATCCAATCCACACAGAAGACATCCACCAGTTCACTGGATTGTCCCTTGAGGGAGAGGACGAGTACAAAGGATTCCAGGGTCCCATCAAGCATGACAAGAAGAAATGGAAGCCTGGACTATATTAAATTTTCCACACGTAGAGGGGAGGGTGCACAGCCAAGATCGACTCCATACTACCTGAGACGGTCAGGACTGGCTGCTACATCATAGCTAGCAAAGTCATGAGGTATTACTACAAGGGAGAATGGACATTGGATTCATTATCAATGGTGTATTTTCTCACCAATGGCACTGTCTTCAACTGGTGTAGCTACTTGTTGGAGTAACTACTTGTGGCTTGTGAGGAAGCCCAGGAGAAAGGAAATACCTTCACTTATGGCTACTTGTTTCTTGTTGGAGTTACTTCACACACACCTAGGATTTATTTTCCTAAGGTTTTTCCTTTTTTATTATTCATAATTAGTCGTTATCTAGTCTCCTATATTTTAGGGGAGAATATTCCACCTGGAGAATATTCCCTTTCAGTTGACACTTCAGTTTGACTAGTTGAGTTGAGTTTAGATGTTGCATTGGTTTTGTCACCATGCAGCATTGGGATCATCACCATGCTAATTCGACCTTGCCTTCGTATCATCACCAGACTGGCGCATTACCCTTTATTACCTAAGTTAACTCCTCACTACTCTTTGTTCAGTTAGTTAACTGAAGACTAGTCGACTAGTTAACTCAACTAGGTGGCAGTTCACTCTCGTAACTGCTTGAGAGACTAGACTAGGTGGTAGTTCACTCTCGTAACTGCCTGAGACACTAGACTAGGTGACATTTCAATCCTGTAATTGTTCATGTGTGTCCATATCACTCTAGACCACCACTATGGTGCATTGGTTCTCCTCCAGTGCACACTCATTGAGTTATATACAGTATATCATGCGTAAATTATTCATTATTCACAATGGTTAATGAGAATTCTTTCATTCTTTCTCTCCTTCTTCTTCTTTCTCAAATTATCTCTCAAAATGTGTGTATTATTGTTTAGCTAGATATATTTTGTGCAATTTCAACACATTTACATGGTATCAGAGCCGAGGGACTGTTAAGCAAAAGCTACACCAAAATTTTTTTTAAAGTACAAGAGATTGAAGACAACGGAAAGATGGATTTCCAAAAAGAATTCACTCTTACACCTTACAACTATTTTGCATTGAAGGAGAAAATATCCATACATCTCCGAACCAGAGGCTTGTATAGGTTAACCTTGAATACAGATACAGAACTGACATCAGCCATATAAAAATCCAAGTACTTAAATCGCATGGATGAGGCACTCGGAACAATTTGTAGTGTTATTTCTCCCGATCTCCTTTTTCACATATCTTCCTGTAAGACTCCCAATGAAGCCTGGACCACCTTGGAAGGGCTCTTTGGAAAACAGGATGAGATGAAGGGACACATGTTGGAGGTGGAGTTTCTCACATTGGATATTTCTTTACAAAATTCAAGGATTTACTGTCACAACTCAAATCTTGCGGGGTTGATAAATTGAAGGAGGAGAAACAAATGGTTCTCACCATTCTCTCCAAGCTTGGTCCTGAATTATCTGTATTCATATCCACATTCCATTCTGTCAGATACGCCTCAGGAGCCACTTGGAAAATTCCTTCTCTTAAGGATTTTATCGAATCCCTGACATAAGAGCAAACCAAGCTCATCAACATGGGCACAATCAAAGGCCCAAGGGAGCATGCACTCACTGTGCATGATGGTAGCTAAAAATATCATAAATATAAATATAAATATAATGGAAAGATCATGCACATATGAAGAAGGAAGGGTACACAAAACCCTTCACCGATGCCTCTGGATCGAAAGGAGAAAAGGGAAGAAAAGGGGAGAAATGCATGTACTGTCATAAAGGATTCCATTTGGAATCCGCATGCATGCAAAAAAAAATAGATCTGATGTCTCAAATACTTCAGCAAAACAAACTTGGATATCACATCCCCGAGGGTGCCAAGAAGAAGAAACCAAAAGATTTGAGTTCCAAGAAAGGCAATTCTATCCATGCTTTGATTGCCATCAACTCCTCTCCCGATGCTTGGATTGTTGATTCAGGAGAATCACATCACATGGATGCCTCAAAAGCAGTATATTCTTCTTTGGATGCATGCAAAGGTCCTCCTATTCTGATGGGGGACAACTCTTATGTTGAAGTCACTGGCAAAGGAAGGATTGAACTCACCAACGAAAGCTTAGAGAATGTGATGCATGTTCCCAAACTTTTTGTCAACCTTCTCTCTGTGTATCAGATGATGAATTACAACACCATAAAGAAATTCATATTCACACCAAATTCCGTGGACATTTATGACATGAAAACCAACTCCAGGGTTGCTACCTGTGAGGTAAATCATCAATCTAGATTGTATACATTTTTTGAATTCATTGAACCTGATTCTTCTTTACTGCTTACTCATGCTGATGAAAGTAGTAGGATATGGCACGAAAGGTTTGGACATTTAAATTTCAGATACATGCAATAACTTAGCAAGCAAAGATTGGTTTATGGTCTACCAGACATCCATTTCTCCAGGGGAGTGTGTGAGGGATATGTTCTCGGGAAACACCCTCAAGAGAAATTCGACAAGGGAAAGTCTCAGAGAGCCTCCACACCTTTAGATCTGATCCACAGTGACCTTATGGGTCCTTTTCCGCATCCATTGATCAAAAAAGCGAGGTTTTTTCTCATTTTTGTTGATGATTTCTCACGTTTTACATGGATTTACTTTCTCAGGCAAAAATCTGAGGTCTTTCAACACCTCAAAGATTTCAAAGCCTTGGTTGAGACATAGTCCGTAAAGAATATCAAAGTCCTCCGAACTGATAATGGGGGAGAGTATATGAATCATGAGATCCACAATATTTTCCATGAGGCAGGGATTCAATTGCAACATACAGTTCCCTACACTCCACAGCAAAACGGGGTTGTTGAGTGGAAAAACAGATCTCTAAAGGATATGGCATCTTGCATGTTGCATGCAAAGTCACTACCATGAAGACTATGGGCCGAAGCACTTAATTGTGAAACATACATCCAAAACAGATCTCCCCATAGATCTGTCAAGGATAAGACCCCTTATGAAGCTTGGAGCGGCCTCAAACCGGAAGTGACCCACTTTCACATTTTTGGTTCACGTGCATGGGCCCAGATTCTTTCTGAAAAGAGGAAGGCACTTGATCCACAGAGCATTGACTGCCTTTTTTTGGATACCACGACGGTGTGAAGGGATATAGACTTATTGATCTTTCCTCGGACTAGCTCATCATTGAGTGAAGTGTCCAATTCGACGAAAGTGTCTCGCATGTACCTCAATAGCCGCATGTAGACACCTTCATTCTTCCACCTGTCTGAGATGATGAGCATGCACATGCCGACTCTTCAGACGAGAGTTCTAATTCAGAGGACTCGGATAATTCAGATTCAGAGTCATTACAATCAGATGTAGAGTCAGAGCATCTAGATGCAGTAGTAGAGCCAGAGCAGAGGCCCAAGTGGCAATAGACTACTCTTCAGGATGCAGGGGATCTCCTTGGTGATCCAGCTGACACTAGGAGGACTCGATTTGATTTCGAGGAGCCTTCTGCTGCACTCACTACTACTAAACCATTTCCCTCAAGGCATCTTTTCTTGGTTCAGTCTTTAGATCCACAGTCTTATGGCGAGGCTGCTGGAAATCCCTTTTGGGAATCTGCCATGCAAGAGGAGTACAACTCCCTCCTTGAGAACCACACTTGGGATCTGGTTCCCCTTCCTTCTGGGAGGAAACTTGTTATATGCAAATGGGTCTACAAGACCAAGAGTGCAATGAATGGACAGATTATCAAATACAAATCCAGGCTTGTCACCAAAATATTTTAGCAGGTTCATGGTATTGACTATGATGAGACCTTCGCTCCAGTAGCGAAGATGGATTCCATATGATTGGCACTTTCCATTGTCGCAGCCAAGTGATGGGAAGTCCATCAGATGGGAATGAATAATGCATTTCTTCATGGTGATCTCTCTGAGGAGATCTGCATGGAGCAACCCCAAGGATTTATGCAGGAATCATCTTTGGTCTGTGGACTGAATAAGTCACTTTATGGACTCAAGCAGGCTCCGAGGGCATGGTATGCCAAGATGGATTCCTACCTGTTGTCACAGAACTTTGTACATTGTAAATCAGACTCGAATGTCTACATGCTCAGGACGACTGATTCACTTCTACTTTTAGTTATGTATGTCGATGATTTTTTGATCACTGGGTGCTCTACTTCAACGATTGTTGCAGTCAAGAGGATTATACATGACAGGTTTTTTATGATGGACATGGGTCCACTACACTTCTTCCTTAGACTCGAGATCAGTCAGGATGCATAAGAAATCAAACTGTCTCAATCCAAGTATGCATGAGATCTCCTTGAGAGATTTCACATGAAATACTGCAAGTCTACTCCAACTCCTTTCCTATCATGAGTCAAACTTGAGGATGGCGGGGAGACTCCACTGGTTGACAACACACTGTACAGACAACTAGTGGGGAGATTTTTGTATCTCATGCACTCTAGACCAGACCTCTCACATGCATTTGGCGCAGTTTCCAGGTTCATGCAGGAGCCGCATGAGCTACATTGGAAAGCTGAAAAGTGTATCCTTCGATACACTCAGGGCACCATAAACTTTGGGATTCATTATGCAATAGACTCTACATTAGATATCATCGGGTTTACTGATTCTGACTGGGTTGGCGATAACATTGATTGCAAGTCCACAACTGGTTACTCACTCAGTCTTGGTTCCAGACCTATCTGTTGGTCGCAAAAGAAGCAAGCTTCCATTGCTCTATCTTTAGCCGAGGCAGAGTACATAGGGGTAGTCAACATAACCATTCAAGTTATGTGGCTACAACATTTTCTCACTCAGTTGGGCATTCAATTTCATCAGTCAATCGTCATCTGGTGTGACAACCAGAGCACTCTGAAGTTTTGCAAAGATCCAGTTCAGAGGCAGCGGATGAATCACATCAAGATCCACATGCCCTACATCTGAGACTTAGTACACGAGGGGATCATCGACTTATAGTTATTTCCTTCAACAGAATAGACGACAAACATCTTCACCAAGACCGTCACTGAGCAGAAGTTCCATTCTCTCTGAAGTCATCTTGGAGTGAAGGACACAATTTCCTAGCAATTGTAGTTCTTATTTTTACATACATTGTACCCTGCGGGGGGGGTTCCCATGAGGTTTTCCCTCTTTCCTCACTTAATTTTCAATGTATCTTTTGTATTTGGGTACCTAACATGGCCTCGTTATCGGGACCCATTCTTTATTTTCACCATAGTGATGTTCAGGGGGGGTGTTGGAGTTACTTCAAACACACCTAAGATTTATTTTTCCTAAGGTTTTTCCTTGTTTATTAGTCATAATTAGTCATTATCCAGTCTCCTATATTTTAGGGGAGAATATTCCACCTGGAGAATATTCTCTTTCAGTTGACACTTCAGTTTGACTAGTTGAGTTGAGTTTAGATGTTGCATTGGTTTTGTCACCATGAAACATTGGGATCATCACCATGCTAATTCAACCTTTCCTTGGTATCATCACTAGACTAGCGCATTACCCTTGATTCCCTGAGTTAACTCCTCACCACTCTCTTTTCAGTTAGTTAACTGAAGACTAGTTGACTAGTTAACTCAACTAGGTGGCAGTTCACTCCCGTAACTTCCTGAGAGACTAGACTAGGTGGCAGTTCACTCCCGTAACTATTGGTGTGTGTCCAGATCACTCTAGACCACCACTATGGCACATTGGTTCTCCTCCAGTGCACACTCATTGAGTTATACAGAGTATATCATGTGTAAATTATTCATTATTCACAATGGTTAATGAGAATTCTTTAATTCTTTCTCTCCTTCTTCTTCTTTCTCAAATTCTCTCTGCAAATGTGTGTATTATTGTTTAACTATATCTATTATGTGTAGGTTCAATACATTTACATTTCTTTCATTTGCAATGCTTAAGTAGATGCCACCCACTGGAAGACCATTGGCACTAGTAGACAAGGGGTGCCTAGAAAAAAAGTTTGAGCCCTGGCATTCAAGGGCGGACTCAGAGAACACAACCTTCAAAAACATGACGTTCTCCAAGTGGTACAATGGGCTCATTGACGCAACACATAGGTTGTGCATTCCACAAGAGCTCCTAAACTACAATACGAGGAACATAGCCTTCAACATGAATCGACACCATACTTTTGTGTGGTTGATGTATGCCAACAAGGAAAAATTTCACTCATGGATATTGTCGTTCTATTTGGATGAAGAGGCCTTCGACAAGGAGGTGATGTCGTGGCTTGGAGTCAAGCGCAACCCGTGCAAGTCGGGGATGCACTATGTTTTTCCAGTTGATTTTTTGAAGAAGAAAGGTTATGAAGGAGGGGTAGGACCAACAACATAGAAGAAATAAGCTCTGCCACAGACGGACTCTGAAGAGGAGGAAGAGACGCATCCACTAGAGTGGAAGAAAAGAACATTGTCAATGTTCCTGTAACTGCCAGAGGAAGTGATGTTGACAGGTAAGGATGTCAATGAAGTTCTTAGTGTTGCATATATCACAGTGCCCGTAGCCAAGAAAACTAGGATGAGGATCTCATCGAGCAAAGTTCTGAATCCCCAACCCATCTCATCCACCGTCCCCCACACCTACTCAGTGGTTCAAGTATCCCCATCATACATATTCAGGATGACCCTGAGCCTGACACCCATCCATCCACCATCATCACTGAGCACCCTCCATCACCACCACAACCACAGTCGCCACCCCCAGAAGTCGACAGTCCACCCCAAACCACTGATCCAGAACCCATACAGCTCGATCCCCCATAAATACCTGAGCAGAGGCTAGAACTCCTTGGTCCAAACCTAGAGTTACCCGATAAGAGACTAGAACTTCCTGGTGCACATCTAGAAGTACCTGAGCAGAGGCTACAATTGAATAGCCTGAACCTTGAATCCCAGGACCACCAGATCGTACCTTTTGTGCCACATAAGGACACTCTATCATCAACAAAGATGCAAACTACATAAAATCTACAAGTCTGAAGTCCCTAGCACACTTCCTCAACGACCAAGGTTGAGGGTTCCATGGGCAGTGCAAATCCGAAAGAAGAGGCACATAAAGAGGAGGAGATACCAAAGGTTCAGAAGTAACTTGAGACAACTTCAAGACAGAGTGAAACATCAATGCAGGAACAGATGGAGCTAGTTCTCCAAAACCCTCAGTAGTGCACAGAGTTGCTGCAAATATTCCTGGCCAGAACAAAGGTTCTAACACTCCTGCCAGCAGCGTTGAGGTTGAGTCTTGTGCCAGGACCATCGATAGGAGAGGAGGAGGTAGAGACTCCCTCAGAACATTCAATAGCTAGTGGACTCCCACTGCAGGTCCGAGCACCCAGGGACGCCAACCCTTCATCCGCTGACCTTGCACAATGGCCAACAACGTACGTAGTTGGAATGATCAGAGCCTCAACTAATCAACTGGAGAAGAGGATCCAGCAGGACGAAAGGTCTGCAAAGTTTGTAAGGGAGGAAATGCTCCTTGCACAAGCATGCAGAAAATAGGAAGCACGCGCCAAGATCTAGGTGGAGCACAAACTAGCAAGATTTCAGGAGAGGCTTGTTGAAGACTGGCCAAAAATACGGAAGGTCGCACCCCAACTGCCAGAAGCTAGTGATTCAGGAGAGTCAGAGCATCATATTGAACTACTCCAAGGAGCATGGTCACAATTGGCCATTCGCACCGAACATCTGGAAGTGTAGTTGCGACAGAGTTAGCAAGAAGCATAGTAGCAGCCTCGGAAGATGCAGGAGCAGATGGAGAAAATAGTGCTAGAAGGAAACGATGCCCGAGCAGCACTACACAAGCACATAGTTGAGTGCACACAGATATTCAGAAAAGTCAGCAATTGGATGGGCATCATCACTAGGTGCAACTGGACTCTAGAAGATGTGCGCACTAGAATCCAGTTACCAAATGAGGAAGTTGCAACTATGATGGATCCATTGGAGAAAAAACAGAAGTTTGATCAGATTCAACAAGCGGACAATGAGATGAACACTCTATTTGAGGTGCAGTCCGTAGCCAAGCAGGAGTTGGGTGACTTTTGACCTGTCATTCAGACAGTATACATGCAAATTCATCAGGTCGATGCAACAACAGACTATGAATGGAACTCTTTGGTTGCATCTAAGATCAAGGAATGTATCACAGATGCGACCCAACAATTCGTTGTTGAGGCCTCCCTCCTTGCCTAGAAATGGCAGGATAAAGTTGGGATCTTTCAGGAATTCAAGAAGCAAGCCTTAGAGTTAGTCCTAGATTTGGGCCCTTCGTTTGAAGAGGAAGAGAAAGAGAAAGCGCAATCAGAAGAGGATAGTAAAGAGGAAAAGAAGCACAATGGAAAGCAACAACTACTCCTAGAAGCCGCAGAGAAGCCAAGTACTTGTCTCAAGGGCGGGTCAAGGATTGTGGTTGGAGCCTGTTGGGCCCTTTTTTTTTGGACTTGAAGTTGTGAAAGAAGGATTATAGTCCCAGTTTTGGTTCAACACAAGTTGCGCAAGGTACAGAAGAAGCAGGAAAGTGGAGCGAGGAAAAGCAGCATAAATCGGTTGTGGAAAAGGACAATGCAATGCTAGCAAGGAAAAAGTAGTTGTAATATAACAAGAAATCATGCAATCCCAAAGCCAGAAGACCCTAATCAGCTTATATATAGGATATGTATATGATTGTAAAGGGGTTTTTGGGTTCAGGTTGAGTTCAAGTTGGGTTCGGGTTGTTCTTCTGCTTGTTGTTGTTGATAAGTTGGGTTTTAGTTTTGTAAATGTAATCTATATACATTTTTGAGTAAATAGAGCTCTGCGACATGGGTCCATATCCAGAGGTCTGTAACAGTGCATTACTTTGTATCCCTGAGGTTATATCTGATAAGATCTGATGATAATATATATATAATGACCCAAAATTTTGAAATATGGTGCATCATTTTGTGTTCATGCTTGTGAGTTGTATATTTATAGTACTTCTTTATGCTTCATAAGTTCCATATGATGTTTCTATGTATAAATTCTTTTTGCAACTTAAGCTTATTTAGTTCATGCGTATATGAGCTTAGATTTTTTCTGTAGTTAGCCTGTCTTACGCAATATCATGGTGAATCTTGACGGTTCTAGTAACCCTCCTAAGTATTCTCCTTGCCCTTCCCTATAATTTTTTCTTGGTTGTGCTTCGGGTGAGACTTATTCTCTTTGGAGGAGATGAAAATGCCAGCACTCTAGACTGCATGGTACCTTTTGTTGGTAACCTGAGAAGGACCCTGGTCTGATCAATTCTGCACCAACAGCTGTAACTAGGAGTTAATCATGAGTTAAGTTGTTGTAATAAGATAATAATTAAAAATAAATTAGTTGCAACTATAAGTGGTGAGTTTACTATTTATGGTAAAGTGATTGCAAGTGGGTAAAGTAGTTGAAAGTGGGTTATCCCTAAAAGAAGGAAGTTGGGTAAAACAATTAGAAGATAACCCCTAAAGGAAGCTACTTGGAGAGTATAAATAAGAGAGAAATGGTCTCTTATTAACACCTATTGGGCACATTGAATATCTATTATTATGAAGGGTTTATTGAAGGTACTCATTGATACATATAAAGTTGCACAAGTATGAGGAAGCGAAGGTAGAGTGACGAAAAAGTTTCGTGGACGCAGTGGAGTGTGAAAATATCGTGAAAAACCCTAGTTAGGGTCATCCCCGCAGGTCACCTAGTAGACGTCCCATGAGGCACCCCCACGGATTGAGTAGAGTCTGTCACGTGAGGCCCCGCTTGACACATTGCATGCATCACATGAGGCACTATCAGAATTGAGGGTTGAGGCATGGTTCAGGTTGCAGAGACTGAGCATAGGTTACTGGAGGTGTGACAGTGTTCATGTATGGCATATCAAGCTACAGGATAAAAAATAAATGTTATATGCTTATGTGTAGTTGGATGTTGTTTTTTACATGAGATATGGTTATGGGAGATTGAGGATTTTCCCTAGAGAGGTTGTTGGTTGTATGGTACATATTGTATGAGACATATCTACAAAGATACAATGTTGGTATGTTTGGTATTTACCATTGGTACATATTGTTGGTTTGATTGTTATCTTGTATTTCTTGGTACATGGTTGAGGGATTTTGATTGAGATGTATTGTTGAATGTGTTGGTACAGTTTGAGGCTACATAATAGTGAGGGTTTGATGTCTAGTTGATGTGAGGGTTTATTATACATTATTATGATTGTATGCATATGTATGGCACATGACTAGAGAGACATAGTTGCACATGGTTTGAGTTATATTCTCGTGATATTGGGTATGATATATATGTTATCAGATATGATATGTTGAAGAGATTATTGGTATAGGTTGTTGGTACATGTTGGTACAGGTTATTGGTACATATTGATTACAGGTTATTAGTACGGGTTGACTATAGGTTATTGGCACAGGTTGACTACAAGTTGTTGGTACATATTGGTACAGGTTTATATTGGCATATTTCACAGTGACAAAGTGACAATGGTCTCATCAGTTATTTGACACTTATATTTCAGGGTGTTTGGACGAGGCAAGGATAGGTGGTTGTAGCCACCTTTTGGTTGTAGCCGGAGAACATAGGGGGTTGTAGCCTCCTTTTGGTTGGATCCAGAGAATTGGGTAGTTGGAGCTTCCCTCATGTTGTAGCCTGAAAATATAGGGGGTTGGAGCCTCCTTCCAGTTGCAGTTGGAGAACAAAGGAAGTTGGTGCTTCTAATGAATGTAATTCTTAAAGACATATAAGAAAAATCATTCTGTGGTTTTCTCCCGCATTGGGTTTCCATGTAAAAATACGGGTGTATTGTGTATGTGTATGATTGTCAAGTGTTCATGGTTTATTTATTCTACACTTATTGAATGATATTGGTAAATTGATCATAAATTTAACAACACTTATATACCATGGTTAAAAATGATTAAAAATATCTATTACTAATCCACCCCCCCTCTCAGTAATCCAACATATATAACAACTTTATCTGTAGGTTAGGCACAAAAGACACCATTTCTACCAAATGTACTACATAATTCATTAAATTTCCAATAAAACAAAGCAATGTATACTTGAATGATTTTTGAACCAAAATGGTTATGGTTATAGTTATAAAGAGGTGAAAAAGGAACAATGAAGTATGGAAACAAAAAGAAAAATATGATATAATCAGATAATATTAGGTCCCATCATTTCCCCCCAACCAACACAGTTGCATTCCCTCATGCAACCCCTATGATCAATCTAAATCATAATCAAAATATGGATATTTCTAATGGAGGTTGTTGAGACTATAGGAAGGATACCCATTCTTACTTTCTATATAATGCCCACATTCTTCTCAATGGCCTACCAAGATTTTTCCTTACCCTATTGCTCCAATTCATAGAAAATTTGATATTTTTGTGCTAGGACCAATGGAATTTGAGACCAATCCATCTTGGACCAAATATTCTTAAGAAAACCATGTAATTATCAACCATGTTCATAGATTCACAAAAGTTTGGATAACTAAAAGGATCTATCATTTTGATGTCTTCAGTAGAAACATCCCATATGTGTTTACAAGACAACATAGTATTCATTATCATTTGATTAACTAGTTAAGCACAATAAGTGATTGCCTCTTGTTGAGTTCTAGTGATTATAGGTACTCTTTCATGTGACTTAAGAAAATCATGATTTATCCCAATTATAATCTGAGATGAGGGTACTCTCCACATACCCACAAAGTACAGTTATGTAAGTCTAGATTGCGTTCAATAGTAGACTGGGATTTATTCCATTGCAATTGATGATACATGAAATAGGTAAAGCCCTCAGCTGCACATGACCAACAAATGAATTTGGGCTCCATTTATGATCATGAAATAGGATGAACTCGTGCTAATTTAACTCACATAACAAATTCATATCCTCATCATTATTGTTGGAGTATGCTTCCAAAAATGACTTTATAGACCTATGATCATGTGGTCTATATTCTACTATAGCTTTGAGTTGGAACAAGAAATAGCGTTCATGTAAGAAGACAACATAAGTAGTAGAGGGCCATTTGAAACTAAGAACAAATTGAGCAAGGGTACTAAAATGTTATTTCTCTGCCTTCAATGCCTTCACCTTAGCCTCAAGGTCTAAGATTTTATTTCTGTTTTCTTCCAGTTTTTCCCACTTTTCTTTATTTTTAGCAACAGATTTAGCGCATCGCTCCCTTAGGTTGTGGATGATCTATTTATGTTTTTCTAAAGGAAATACTTCTTTTCCATGAGTTGAAGTTGTAGATTTCCATTTGGAAACCTCTGCTTTTAACTTTAACACTTGAAGGCAGTCATTGCTATTTGTGAAAACTGTTTTTGTACCCATTGTTTGGAAAATGGGTTTGGTGGGCTCTACTTCTATTTGAGTTTCCACATCTTAGACAGAGAGTTTGATATGACATTGTTCATATGTTTGAATTTATATAGAAAAATAAGCGAGATTATCACCTTATGTAGCATGTTCCTTACAATCATCAACAATGGATTTTGCAATAGTTGGTTGTTTAATGTCCCAAGTGATTATGGGTTGAACAATTGTTTCCCTATCAAATGGTTCAATAATTCCTTCTATGGTAGGGGACTTAAAAATAGATTGATATAATACATAAGTGGAAATTGTTAGGATATTTAAACACCTAGGAGTTAGTTAATATCTACTTAGTCTAATGTGTCATTAGGTAAAAGTGTGTTTCTTAGTGTGTTTCTTTAGTATGCATTAGTATGCATTTGTAGTTAGGAAATCTGATGGTCACGATATGTTCCTGACATAGAGTGATCCGACGGTTCATATTATCTTCGATCTTAACGACCATTGATCTGTGGCTTAATACCCGATTGGTCCATGATCTCTATTTAAAAAGAATGGAGGGGCATTTGTCGATGATTGATTGTGAGAAACTCTCTTGTAAAATCTCTATGTAATCTTTTTTATTTTGCATTAATAAAATACTCCAAGTGGTTGCGTTGACTGGAGCCGTGGATGTTTCCCCATAGGGGTTTTACAACGTCAAAACATCGGTGTGTTGATCTTTGATCTAGTTGTGTGAATGGTTATTGAAGGTGTTCATCCTCTGTTGGAATACTCGTGTTGTCGAACATGGTATCAAAGCCCGTTTAAAGACTCACTCCTATTGTAGATCGAGATCGTGAAGCCGAGCTACCTCACCTATGTTTTCTTCCATTTTCATACATTTATGGGTTGAGAGGACTGTTCCATTGCATCTAGAGTGTTCGTTTCATTCAGGAATGTTTTTTTTTCACTCGAAAAGATTTATGTTTTCCCAAGATACAACCATTTCAGCTAGATTCGGAGGTATAAAGTCTGAATACACCCTTTTTAAATATTTTGCAGAGTATTATTTCGGTTTTATATTGTTTGTTTCCGGGTTTCTACTCTTTTATATCTATGCATGCTCTTTGCTCCACGCCCTGTGTGATCTCGAAAAATCAGAAATAGATAGAAAAAGGTGGATTTTCCAGGTAAGCTAACCAAGATCTAACCCTTGTTGTCATCGAGAAGAGAAATTTTTTTTCTTGTGTGAAAATAGTTTTTTTTTAGCACACTCTCCAAGGCCTTCTTCCACAACAACACCCCCAATCCTCTTTCTGAAAAATACAATATCTTTTTCTATCCCACTTGGTTAAAAGTTTCCTTATTAAGTAAGAGGTCTTGAGTTCAACTCTCTCTTTTTGTTACTTTTTTTTTGAAAAAGTTCATGCTCCATTGTAAAGTGTATTTCATTTCAAGTATAAAAGTGAATCATTATAAGTAGCTTTTAGAGTTATTAATTCTTCATGCAACTTTTATTTTATAAAGTAACTTCATTGTAAAAGTGATCCCCACTTCTTTTTATAAAAGTGGGTCACTTCATAAAACAACTTACACCATCATGTGGTCCTTTGGTTATCGTTTATGCTTTTTTTTTAAAGGGCATAACTTTCACATCCGAAGTCTATTTTCAGTGTCGTTTTTTTTTTTTCAAACCGCCTAATTTTTCGATATATTTCCATCCAGGTCATCAGTTTCAGTTTTTAAATCCATATTATCCACATATTTAATATGGATTCTTCAAGTAATATTTTGCTTACCAGCACCAACTACTTCCAATGGAAATCCCATATGGAGGATTTATTAATAAGTAAAGGCTTGTATCGGATTACCTTGGGAAAGGAAACAAAAACTACTGATGTTGATAAGAAATTCAAATGGGATAATAGGAATGAAGAAGCATCTGGCATAATCAGAATGCCCATCTCTCATGATTTAAGGTTCCACCTTCAAAAAATTGATAAACCCAATGAAGCTTGGGAAAAGATTGAATCTGTGTTTGGTAAACACAATATTATTCTAGCACAATAGTTAGAAAATCAAGTATTGACTTTAAGTCCACGTGATTTTTCTTGCATTGAAGACTATCTATCTAAGTTTAGAACACTCAAAAAAATTTGTGAAGAATGTAAGATAAAGATGGATGAAGAGTGTTGCATCTATCTTATTCTTCTAATCTAGGTAGTGCATATTCTGTGTTTGTATCTACCTTTCATGCCATGAAAGAGGCTCTAGGGTCAGCTTATCAAAAACCCACTCTTGAGTCCTTTTGTGATGCTTTGATTAGAGAGCAATATAATCTTGTACAACTTTGAGTGATCAACACTGCAGGTACCTCCAACAAAGCCTTAGTCGTCCATCAGAAAGATAAACCCAAGAATCCCAAGAAGAAACATCATCGCCACAACAACAAGCAACATAAGGGTCCAAAACCTACTCAGACAACTTCCGCTCCTAATGGTGATAAAGGAGAAAAATATAAAAATAAGAAGATTGACAAACATTGCAACTTTTGTGATAAATATGGTCATGATGAGTCCAAATGTTTCAAGAAGATGGAAAATTTAGAAGCAATGATGAAGAAGCACAACATCAATATTGATTCTACTTCTTCTTCTTCTCATGGACATGCACTTTCTGCTTCTGGTTTCTCCTTCAATACAACTTCTACGTCTTCTTCTGATGAGTGGCTTATTGATTCTGGAGCATCTTATCATATGGCTGAGGATAAAGACATATTTTCTGCTCTAAATGAATGTAATACCAAGACAATATTTGTTGGTGATGATAGATCTCTTAGTGTTGTAGGATTTGAAACAGTTCAAGTAGAAAATGGTCATTTCAATGATGTATTATGTGTTCCAAGTCTTTCTTGTAACCTTCTATCAGTATATCAAATCACTCATTCAAGGGAAGATAAAACCATAGAGTTTTCACCTCACCAAGTTGTAATCAAGGATCTAAAATATCCTAAGCATGTTCTTGCAACTAGAACTATTGATGATATTACCAGGTTGTACAAGTTTGACAACTTTGGGTCATCATATTTTTCATCAGTTTTTGTTGCTCATAGTGATGACTTGAGCAAATTTTGGCATGAGCGGTTTAGTCATCTAAACTATCACTCATTGCAACAACTATGTAATCAACAGATGGTGACTGGTCTTCCTCCCATTTCATGCAGAGATAGTGCTTTTGTCGGTTGTGTTCTCGACAAACATCATCAAGAAATTTTTGACAAACATGCCTCTTGGCACACCTCGGGCCCTTTTCAACTTGTTCACCATGATTTGTGGGGTCCACTTTCTTCTCCTTCTTTTTCTGGTTGCAAGTATTTATTAACTTTCATTGATGACTTTTCCATATGTACTTGGGTTTAGTTATTAAAGCTTAAGAGCGAAGTTTTTGACAAGTTTTTAACCTACAAGGCCCTTGTAGAAAAGCAATCTGGACATCAAATTCAAAGGTTAAGAGAAGATGATGGGGAAAATATGTGAACAATAATTTTACAAGTTACTGCACTACACAAGACATCCACATGCAACACATTGTTCCATATACACCACAAAAAAATGGTGTTGTTGAGAGAAAGAACCACACATTAAAAGAAATGGCTAATTATATGGTCCAATCTAAGGGATTAAGTCTAAAATATTGGGCGGAAGTTGTCAACTATGCAAATTACATAGTAAATCACACTCCCACAAAGGCTCTTAAAAATATAACACCAGAACAAGCTTGGGCTAAAATTAAACCAAATGTAAGTCACTTTCGTGTATTTGGCAGTATAACATGGGCTCACATTCCTGATGAGAAAAGGAAAGAACTGAAGCCTAAAGATGAGAAGTGTATATTTGTTGGTTATTCTGAAGATGTCAAAGGTTATAGACTTCTTCAACCACATTGTAATGAAATTATTATTAGAAGAGATGTTAAATTTGATGAAAATCTCTTGTCCTGCGAGCCTAATTCGACGTTTGTGCCTTCTTTTGTTCTAGTTTCTTCTTCAGATGATGAAAGTGAGGATGGAAATCCACCTCTTCCTGCTCACCTTCCTCCATATGAGTCCTTTGAACCTGAACCAGCACCAGCTCTAACTCCACCACTTCCTAGATGGGTTCGTTCAACACGAGAAGCAGTTGGTGATCTTGTCGGTGATCCTTCATATCAGTTTTAGACACGTTCATAGTTCCAACGAGCCTCTTCTCTTTTGGATCAAGTTTCAGAGATTCATGATCCAGAGACATTTGCAGAAGCTTCATATCATCCATATTGGGATACAACAATGAATGAAGAGTATTGTTCTTTAATGGAAAACAATACTTGGGATATTGTACCTCTTCCAGAAGGAATAAAATTTGTCAAATGTAAATGGGTCTACAGAACTAAGTATGCATCAAATGGAAGTGTTGAAAGACACAAGTCTTAGTTAGTTTCCAAAGGATTTTCCCAAGTTGAAGGAATTGACTATAATGAAGCCTTTTCCCCTGTAGCCAAAATGAATTCCATCTGCTTTGTTCTTGCCCTTGTTTCCTCACATAAATGGGAGGTCCATCAAATGGATGTTAAATCCACCTTCTTTCATGGAGATTTGCAAGAAGAAATCTACATGGAACAACCTCTTGGCTATGTCCAGAATGACTCTAACCTTGTTTGTCTCCTTAAGAAATATATTTATGGTATTAAGCAAGCTCCCCGAGCTTGGTATGCCAAAATGGATAGCTTTCTTATTTCCATTGTATTCTCTAGATGTCATTATGATCCTAATGTCTATACCGATAAAGTAGGAAACCATCTCATAATCCTTGTCCTTTATGTTGGTGACCTTATCCTTACTGGTAGTGACTCAAAAAATTTAAACCATGTGAAAAACAACCTTAAAAAGAAATTTGAAATGACAGACTTGGGATTTTTGCACTATTTCCTTCGCCTCCAAGTTTTGCAAACCAATGAAGGAATTTTTCTTTCCCAATCTAAGTATGCTTGTGACCTTATCCATTTCTTTCACATGAATGATTGTAAACCATCCCCTTCTCCCTTCTAATATAGATTCATGCTTGTTGCCACATGTACTTCTCCTGAAGTTGATGCCACCTTGTACCATCAGTTAGTTGGTAGCCTCTTATACTTCACTCATACCCGTCTTGATCTTTCCTTTTTTTTTGGTCTTGTTTCCCGATATATGAAAACACCCCATGAAAGCCATTGGAAAGAAACTAAAATGATACTTCACTATGTTCGTGGTACAGTTCAGTTCAGGATACATTACAGTTAAGGGGGGACTCCTTTATTCGTTGGTTTCATTGATTCAAATTGAGCCGACAACCCTAATGATCGAAAGTCTACTACAAGTTATGTTTTCAGCCTTGGTTCAGGACCTATCAATTGGGCATGTAAAAAACAACAGGCTATTGCACTTTCTTCGGCAGAAGAAGAGTACCAAGTAGTGGTAAATGAAAGTCAAGAAGCCTTATGGCTTCCACAGATTCTTTCAGAGTTTGGATTCCAGCAGTAGCATCCGAACATCCTTTGGTGCGACAATCAGAGTGCCATCAAGCTCGCCAAATACCCAGTTCAACATCAGTGCAACAAAACATCGAGATACACATGCACTTCATTAGAAATCTCATTCATGATCAAGTTATTGAAGTGCTCTTTTTCCCTACAGAAGATCAAGTTGCATACATTTTCACAAAGTCTCTTACAAAAGCAAAGTTTTCCAAAATGTGATCTATGTTAGGAGTTCAGGAAGTTGTCATCAAGGGGGGATAGGCTCTAATGCCTCCTTCCTTCTCCTATTGTGTTAATATTGTAAATCCTTCAATCCTATCCCAAGTTGTTCTTAAGGGAGGATGTTAGGATATCTAGACACTTAGGAGTTAGTTAAGATCTACTTTGTCTAATGTGTCGTTAGGTAAAAGTGTGTTTCTTAGTGTGTTTCTTTAGTAAGCATTAGTATGCATTTGTAGTTAAGAAATCCGACGGTCACGATATGTTCCCGACATGGAGTGATCTGACGATTTATATTCTCCTCGATCTTAATGACCATTGATCTGTGTCTTAACACCCAATTGGTCCATGATCTCTATTTAAAGAGCATGGAGGGTCATTTGTCGACGATCGATTGTGAGAAACTCTCTTGTAAAATCTCTTTGTAATCTTTTTCTTTTGCATTAATAAACTTCTCCAAGTGGTTGTGTTGGATGGGGTCGTGGATGTTTCCCCATAGGGGTTTTACCACGTCAAAACATCGATGTGTTGATATTTTATCTGGTTGTGTGAGTGGTTACTAAAGGTGTTCGTCCTCTGTTGGAATACTTGTGTTGTCAAACAATCATCAACAATGGTTGTTGCAATAGTTGGTTGCTTAATCTCTCAAGTGATTATGGGTTGAACAGTTGTTGCCCTATCAATTGATTCAATAATTCCTTCTATGGTAGGGGAGTTAACAATAGAATGATATAATAAATTAGTGGCAACATCATATATCAATTCAATATTAGTCCCAATAATGAGCCTAGTAAGACATCCAACAATTTATATGGGAGATCCAATGAGTTCTATGGTAGACCCAACGGGTTCATAGGAAGTTTCAAGAGGATAAGTAGCAATCAATTCATCAATTTCAGGTTTCATGGTTGCTTCCATAGAAATAGGTTTATTCATTACTTCCATAGTAATCATTTACTTATCACAATCACCTTTAGGATAACATGACCAAATGAATATGTCAAGAGATTGCACAAGGGTGTTCAGACTTGCATGAGACTTAGGCCCTTCTAACTTCCTCCTAAGGTTCTTCAATTTCTATCTTAACCATTTATTTTCCTTCCTTAATTTATAATTTTTGTTTTGAAGAGTACAATAGGAAGTTCTTATGTGTAGCTTACCTAGTAAGAAGCTAGGCATCTTTTTTTCTTGTTTGCTTCGTTAGTTTTGCTGAAACATCTTCATGAGATTTTGTGGTGATAGTTTATTCTTTCAGAAAATTACATGGAGGAATGTGGACAAGGTATTCACTTGATTTGATGCTTTTACAATAACTTGTCCTTCAGTAGGGGAGACTACTTTTGTAATATCTTGTTCTGCAGTAGGTTCTTGTGGGGAAACAATTTATGTCGCATGGGGAGTTTCTTCAACAATTTTCCTACTGTTGATTCTTGCGTGGAAGTAGTAAGACCCCCTGATGTTGGTTCTTCTTTAACAACATCCATTTATTCTCCCTTGCTGACTATATCAATGACTTCGACAATGGAAACCCCTATGACTGGTTCTTGTGTAGCCATCATAGGATTTGCTTGTGTTGTTTATTTTGTATAAGCACCAACATTTTCCGAATAATTTGTTGTTTCTATTGAAATAGTGGATTTTTTCCTACTTTTCTTTGGAATTCCTACTGAAATCCTAGTTTTTGTGAGTATTTCTCTTTTCTTACTAGATTAACTTGTTTGTATGTTGATAGGAACTTCCTCAATAATAGGGTATGGCATAATTTTATCTCTTGAAGGGTACTCACCAGTGATTTCAACATCACTCTCAATCTTAACATAAGTTAAAGGATGTAATTCCTACTCAGGTTGAGTATAAATTCCTTGATGTTGCTCAATTGCTTCCTCTTTTCATTGTTCAGCTACATCTTCATGTTGTTGTTCATATTCTTTTTCCTCTTCTTCTTGTTCCTCTACTTCAATCCTATATTCTCTTTGAACTTAAGGAGCTATTTGTTCCTTAAATATTCTCATGTCTAATTGTTCCTGGATAAGGCATCCAAAACCAACAATTTTATCAACTCGTGGTGAGTGACACTTGAACTAAGGTTTTTAATTCCTTTGACATTCTATACTGTCAATTGTAAGCTCTTCAACAAAAAATAGGGAATATTGATTAATCGTTGAGGCCTTAGATGTGAGAGCAACTTAAAATGATATTCAAACAAGAGGTTATGTGTACCTTCATAGGTTAAATATTTCTGCACAAAATATGCTACAATTGGCCATGGGTGGTGTAACGAAAGATGTTTCACACCCTTTTTCACATCCTCAACTATTTCATCTTCCATAAAAAAATTAATCCAAGCCTGAATCAACACAAATTTTCTTTGAAAACACCTATTCCTTGTCTGTGGTAAACCAATCACCCTTGCAATGGAGTCTTTAGTGACTTTGATATGAACCCCATGAACGATAGCAGTAGATAGACAAAAAAAATGTGCAAACTCAAGAGAAACATGTGAATCAAACCCTTGTAATATCTCAAAATGCGTTATCCATCCTGCATCGAGAAAAATTTGATAGACCTCTAGATTACTTTGAAATTGGAATAAGCTTTTGGTTTCCTACCTAATAGTAGAACCTCCCATGGTGATTATCAATAATAGTCGGTAGTATAACATATTGAAGTAATAACAACTGACACACTAGAGTAGCAATAAGAAAACATTGTCCTATAACAACAATAGCAACGATGCACACATTGTCTAATTGGAAAGGAAGATGGAAACTAGTATGCCAAATTTGAAATATAAAAGAAAAATGACAAGTCGAGATCTGAAAATATGTCGTCAATAGGCCTAATCAAGCAAAAATTTGGTGTATGTGGTTGGGGTAAGTACAACATGAAGAATGGTGGCAAGATAATATAACGAAGGTGGTGACAGAGAAGATGACGAGGAGTGATGAAAAAAACTTAGCAATATTTTTAGCACATGTCTCCCCCCAATTGAAGGACAGGTCTCCCTTGGTCGATTGATAAGGAAAATGAAGATAATGACAATTTAATGAAACTATAAGTACAAGTGGAGTGGCATGTACCTTTTTATCATACCTGCAACTCGAAATGATTATTGGATCCATCAATCGACAGAGAAAAATGCAAAGAATGATTGTGGATGATTGATTTGACCAACATATGGTTCCACAACAAGTGAGGATACATGACAAGAAAGAGTATGATTTGCAACAAATGAGACTCTATAGTAGGCAAGAGTATGATATGTAGAAAATGAGAACCCACAATAAAATGAATGGATTCTACAACAACCACAGGTGCAACAAATGATGAATTGAATATGTAGTTATCTCACAAGTTCTGTAGCAATTAGTGAAGCATACCCCACTAGGTTCCAAGAAAAAATGTTTGGTTAGAACCTAGAACCAAAGAGAACTAAAAATTGAAGAAAACAAAGGGTTTTGTTTTTATTTTTTGTTTTTCTTCCATTCAAATATTGTCCTCCAGCAAGTTGGTTTTCAAACAATATTTGTCCAAACGTACCCCAAAAGGGGTTTACACAATTGGAATTATTCTTTTTTTTTATAAACTAAGAATATCATACTATGGAAATCCCAGGTGGCATGCCCATTGTGCTTACAATCTCCAAATCCGAACAATGGGTAAGATTCTCACAAAGGCATCTGTGGACAATAGCTTCTGATATAGCCTCAATTGGTGACCATTGGCCATATAGGGGTTATCCAGTTTTCATGTATGGTGCATAATTTAACAAAACCATTATCATATACAATAACTACCTCATATGGCCCCAACCAATGGATACAAAATTTTCCTTTGAAATATTTAACTCTATAATCATACAAGAGGGCCTAGTCTCTAACTTGGAACTTATTCCTCTTAATAAACCTATCATGGCGCTTTGTTCTTTATTGTTGAACAACATATGTGTGATGCAAGGTAGCCTAATGGATTTCATTAAGTTTATTGATCTGGTTTCGGTGGTGCTTTTGAGATTCTAATAATTTTAATCCAACTTGTAATGCAATTCTGAGTGTTTTAAATTCAAACTCGATGGGAAATACAACATGATTATCATACACAAGCTCATAAGGGGTAAATATTGTGGTGTTTCACCATGTGGTGCAGTAAGACCATAAATCCTTTGGAATCTTAGTAGCTCAATCCTCGTGATGGATCTGCATAGTTTAGGTCAATATGGATTTCAAAACTTTGTTGGTGACCTCCACCTACCCATTATCTTGTGCATGATATGGTGTAGATTTCCTATGCTGAATTTGATATTGCTTTGTGATGGGAGTAATGATTTAGGAGGTGAATTGAGTCCCTTGATGTATAGCAATTTCTCATGGTACACCAAAATGGACAAAGATCTCCTCATAAAGAAAATATGTTATTGTTTTTCCATAGCCCTTGGAAGTGTTTTTGCCTCAACCCATTTGGTGACATATTTGGTGCAAACCAAGATATGAACATTCTATTTGGAAGGTGGGTTTATAGGGCCCACAAAATCTAAAGCTCATTTTTCAAAAGGCTCCACCATGATTTGAGTTTCTAGTGGATTCTCATTGGACTGAACAAGTTATCCCATTCTTTGGCAACTGTAACAGCTTGTCATGTACTTTTTAGCATCTTGGAAAAGGGTAGGCCAATAATAAACTAGATGCAACACCTTGTGTGCAGTCTTTTTATCATCAAATTTCCCCAAAAAGGTTCATCATGGAAATATTTTAGGATGTTATAAACCTCGTCCTCTTAAACAAAATGTTAGATTATGATATTTTTCATTGTGTGGAAGAGGTATCCTTGAACCAAAGAATACATTTCACTTTGTTTGATAATTTGTTATCTTTCCTTTAGTGAGAGATGTGTTGGAAGTTTTCCTCCATCCAAATAGTTAGCAGTATCTACAATCCACGATGTGTTATTAGATAATGATAATATATGTTCATTAAGAAAAGTATCTCTATAGGAATAACTTCACCTTCATTCATAATCCTGAAAATGAAATCTGCAACAACATTTTCTTTTCATAGCTTAACAACGATGGTGATATCAAATTCTTGCAACAACAATAACCACCTAGTTACTCTACCATTAGTAATTGGTTTGTTCATTAAATAATGAATAACAGAGTTATCAATATGTACAAATGTAGGATATCTAGTAATATAGTGATGAAATTTATTAATAGAATATACTACAGTAATAAATTCATTTTTGGTCATTGTGTAATTTAGTTCCGCAGGAGTTAGATTCTTATTAATGAAATAAATGGCATAAGCCTTTTTCTATTCTTTCTTTAAGAACTGCTCCAATCACGGTGTCTTAGGAATTTGTTGATATATGGAATGGTAAGGACCAATATGGTCCTCTTAAAATTGGTACCTTAGAAAACTTTTCTTTTAAAGCTTCAAAAGAAACTTGCAATTTATTAGTCCAAATAAATTCTACATCTTTAGAGTGTAAAGAAAACATAGGAGATGCAATTTTAGTAAAGTTTCCAATGAAATGATGTAGTAATAACCACCATGTTCTAAGAAGCTTCAAATATCCTGTTGCGATTTTGGGATAGAAAGATTGGATATGGCTTATATTTTTTTTGGATCCACTTTGATTCCAACAGGTGAAATATGATGTCCCAAAACTATCCCTTCAATTCACAATATGTGACATTTTTCATGGCTAAGGGATAAGTTTATTTCCTTGCATAAAATAAGTATTTTCTCTAAATCATCCAAGTCTTCCTCAAAGGTGTTACCATAAACTATGAAGTCATCCATATACATTTATACACAATCATGTATCAAGTCTGGAAATATACCAAGTACAACTTGCTAAAATGTGGCAAGTACATTACAAAGTGCAAAAGGAAACACCTAGTAGGAAAAGGTTCCTCGTGGGAAAGTAAAGATATTGTTTTCTTGATCCTCAGGGGATAATTGAATTTGCTTTTACTCACTAAATCCATCGAGGAAAGAAAAATAATTCTTCCATGTTAAGGTATCTAAGACTTGATCGATGAAAGGTAGTGGAAAATGATCTTTGGAAGTAGCTTTGTTTAACTTTCTGCAATCCACCGAAATTTGTCATTTCGTATTTTTCTTAGGAACTATGACAAGGGGTGATACCCATTGACTATAGGATATGGAATAAATGAACCTAACATTTAATATTTTTTTTAACTCTTCCTTCACTTTCTCATGCCTTACAGGCTTCGTTCGATATCAGGGTTGTTTAACAGGTCAGACATTTTATGTGATATATATATGATGAGTATGAAGATCGGGATGGATTCCATTCATGTCAGTGTATTCCCATGCGAATGCATCAACATGATTTTGTAATAACTCAATGAATTGTTTCTTTTGTGGATTTTTTATTCTAGGATTAATACTGAGTGTTTTTCCTAGATTGATTTCTATAGGCATATTGGTTGTTATTGGGGATGCAAGGTAGACATATTCATATTTATAGTATAGATTGGATGTCCTTCCAAAAACAAATGAATTACATTATTAGTGTAGGAATTAGGATCAATTATGGCATCACAAATGAGATCATCCTCAGTTTTGTCTTTAAAGGAAAGGGCTAAATCAATCGTGAGAATTTGTTGGATATCTTCATCATTGTCATCCGCATCTCCTACCCACATGGGAATTTTTTGTTTGAGCTTGGTTTAGAAGGAGGATATACGGTGATATTTTTAGTATAGTTTCCATGGGAAATAGTCATGTCTCCAAATATACAACCAATATGGGCATCAAATATGGCTAACTGATGCATAAGCATATTTTCCAAAATGAAACTTGGCAATTTAGGCCTCTAGGAAGTCTTGGAAATCAACAAAGGGAGTGGGTTCCCTTAATGGAATTTTTGTATTTCCCAAAGTTTGATTTAGATTCCAACAGATCCACATAGGAAGAGGTTGTTTGATTAAAGTGCCATGTAATGTAACGGATTTCCCTAGTTAGTAGATTTCAAAGTTTTATAAATATCATAGGAATAGGTTACAGAGTATATGGAATGTAATTAGGATATGAGATAATCTGGTATTTATCTTCCCATGTTTGTATTGTAAGCCTACGAGCATGAACAAGTGGTGGCCAAGAGAACATAAATTAGGTCAGTAAGAGAGAGAGAGGCAGGAGGTCGATTGGAGTCGTAGGAGAAATTTATGTATATAATTTGGTATAATACAGATAGTGTATTTATTCCTCCATTGTGGTGGATGCCTCTCCGTGACAATTGTAGTTTCTCTGCTATTTTGTTTATTCTTTGTGCATAAAACCTATGAGAGCTTGGATGGTGTCTGATTTTCTGTCAGTTATAATGCATTGGAATGGAGTTTGAATATATCGTTATGGCATAATTGTGAGTTTGGATGAATCCTTAGATTGAGGGTACAATGGTATTGCAATATCAAATTGGTAAGCGATTCATTCTAGACCTATTTTTTTTCAACCTGATCACTGGCATTGGAATTAGGAATTTTTTAGAAGAAATGAAGGTACCTCTTATTTGTGATTTATTTTGAACCATTGATTGAAAGGAGTTTTTCATTTATTATATAACTTTGATGCTTCTCATGAATCTGAACCAATAATTCATTGGGTTTTGTTGCCATCAAGTTTTTCATTGATTGGATTTGAAATTTCCTTGTATTGGCAAATAATTTTGATAGACAAAGGGACAAGGATATCGGGTTTGTAAACTTTGAAATTTGGTTTTGTTGGTCGATAGAGCAAGCGAAATACCCATGAGAAAGAAGAAAGGAATATGTATATGTTACTTGTAACGCCCAATTCAAAATATGTGACATGAATTTATGAGCCAATCTAGAGGTTGATGGCGCAAACTATCTATGAGGTCGCAGGCACAATCATTCCCTGGAACCTGTAGCAAAAGAAATTGCCTCGTAAATTGATAGAGGTCGCATTTGAAAGAGATTGAGACAAGTTTGAAACTTGAAGCTTACAATCCATAGATTGGAATATGGTAATTATGATGGGATTCAAAATCCTATTCTCCCTGTCAAGGATTAGATGATGTAATTGGTAATTGTCTTCATTTGTTTGAGTAATTTCTAAATTTTGAATTTGAAGAGGGTGCAGGCCCAAAAGTTGTTACATTGAATTTTGTGGGCTGCAAGAGATAGAAAATAGAGGGTTCAAATCGTAGATCTAAAACAAAGCATATTGTAGCTTATAGTATTTTCCAAGAAAGGAAAATCATGCCCAATCTTGTGGTCATGCATTAAAGAGTTTTTATTTTTATTTTTGTTAAGTGACAGATAAATTGGGGGAATAGAATCGAATAGTGCCAATAATTATAGTTGTTGATCTATAGAAGAGATCACAGTAGTGCAATAGAAGCATGATCAAAGATCTGGTAACCCACCCATGTATTCTGATAAAAACTACAAGAATTATAATTTCATGTAACCATTGAAAGATTTAGATATTTGGCATATTGACTGATTCTGATAAAAACTACAAGAATTATAATTTCATGTAACCATTGAAAGATTTAGATATTTGGCATATTGACTGAGGGCTCTTGAAAGACCTAAAGGGCTTACAAGACGCCTCATTTTTCATTAAGTGGTATAAGAGCAGGAGAATCATGCATGAAGAGGAAGAAAATCAAATATTGGATAGGTTCTATATCAGAGGAGAAGAAGAAGGTAAAGATATGTGAAGGAAGAAGTTGCAAGTAATGATGTTTTGATATGTTAACTATGGTAGAGTATTTGTTGTGCAGGTAGAAGCAAGAGAGAGTATAAGTTGTGGCAAAGAGGACCCTCACAACAGGAGGAAGATGTGATAACTGGAAAGATGGATGACAAGTGAAGTTCTTAAAATAATGTGAGAGGAAGTGCAGAATCCTAGAGGAGCAAAGGAATCTCGAAAGGTTCTAGTTCACAGAACCCAAAGAATACCAAAAGGCCAGGTTCAAGAGAAGTTTGGTGAGGTATTGTAGCAAGGTAAAATAGAATTGTTATTATAGGGGCTTGGTTTCATCTCAAAGATAGCAAGGAAAAGCGCATAGGAATTATGATTACTGTGGACAATCAGGTCAAGGGTTTAGAGAAAAGGAGCCACAAAGCAGATGCCAAGGAATTTGATACGAAATTGACTGAGTTGAAAGAGAAACTTTGTGAAATGGTGGGGCTGATACAAGAGAGGATGCAAGAATACCAGAGGTGTGGATAGACAATGAAGAAGAAGGATATATGGCCTATAAAGCAATTGGTTGTAAGCAGGATGAAACACATACTGGGAGTCTGGTTGAAGAGAGAAGAAGAGCTTAGTAGAGAAGAGCATGGACAGAGATCCATAGAAGAGGAAGAAGTAGAGGTGTACATCTGCAAACCAGAAGAAGGAATGATACTAGAATATGGAGATGATAAGTTTTGGGAAAGAAAAGAGATGCTAGAGGCATCCCAAGAGATAGAAGAGTCGCATGTTTTTAAGACTAAATATTTGTGTGTATGCGAGTACTAAAGATGATGAAGATTAGTCACAAGAATTTGCCACCGTGAAAGAGGAAAATGATCAACAAAGAGATCCTATACAATCAGGAGAAAATGTAGAAGATAAAGACAAGAAGGAGTTGTAGTCTCCAAAAGAGGGAATAGAAGATAGACAGAAAGGCAGCCTCGTGACAGGCTCAAAAGAAGACACCAACAAATTGTTAGGAGATGGTGAAGTAGGACAAGCAAAGGCATAGAATGAGATAATATATTTGTCTTTTTAGATTCTATTTAATGAATATGGGCATATGTTGATAGGTGATAGGCAGAGAATTGTCTTGAGAGACAATAAAGAGTTTTTAAGAGAAAATACTCCCAAAGAGAATGATGGTAGTATGAAGAAGGATAAAGGAGAATTTGATGATGAAAGACAAAACTTAGATACAATTCCCACATATTATGAAGAGGAGTTAAATATTTTGGAGGAATGACTAGCAAATCCTAAGCTTCGTGAAAATTATGCAAATGTTGCAGAATTGCCTCATGAAAGCATACAATAAGACAAGTCTAAGAGAGATTCAAAGATGGAAGGAAGTAAAGGGGGAAACGAACAAGACCTCCTATTGATAGACCCAATGGAAATTGGGATCAGATTTCATGATGACAAAGAGTCTCTAGTAAAGGAAATGTCATGGGCCATACAAAAATTATATGAGGAAAAGATTGAAGAGGATTGGAGTGAGTAGATTGAGATTTTGTCATTTGCACGACAAGGAAATGTAGAGCAAGGATTTTTCTTGGAAGACAATAATGAGAGTGAAAGTGCAAAGTGTAATCAACGGTATCCAGAAGAAAAAGAAGTTTAAGGAGAATTTAATGCACACGAGACACATGAAGAGGCAGCAGACTACATATCTATAGTAGATCGCAATGAAGACAAGAAAGTTATGATAGAAATCATACTTATTACTGAGAATGGGCTTCAATATCCTAGT
>ML801654.1:279554-310845 GCA_009831015.1 Picea engelmannii
GATAGGAACTTCCTCAATAATAGGGTATGGCATAATTTTATCTCTTGAAGGGTACTCACCAGTGATTTCAACATCACTCTCAATCTTAACATAAGTTAAAGGATGTAATTCCTACTCAGGTTGAGTATAAATTCCTTGATGTTGCTCAATTGCTTCCTCTTTTCATTGTTCAGCTACATCTTCATGTTGTTGTTCATATTCTTTTTCCTCTTCTTCTTGTTCCTCTACTTCAATCCTATATTCTCTTTGAACTTAAGGAGCTATTTGTTCCTTAAATATTCTCATGTCTAATTGTTCCTGGATAAGGCATCCAAAACCAACAATTTTATCAACTCGTGGTGAGTGACACTTGAACTAAGGTTTTTAATTCCTTTGACATTCTATACTGTCAATTGTAAGCTCTTCAACAAAAAATAGGGAATATTGATTAATCGTTGAGGCCTTAGATGTGAGAGCAACTTAAAATGATATTCAAACAAGAGGTTATGTGTACCTTCATAGGTTAAATATTTCTGCACAAAATATGCTACAATTGGCCATGGGTGGTGTAACGAAAGATGTTTCACACCCTTTTTCACATCCTCAACTATTTCATCTTCCATAAAAAAATTAATCCAAGCCTGAATCAACACAAATTTTCTTTGAAAACACCTATTCCTTGTCTGTGGTAAACCAATCACCCTTGCAATGGAGTCTTTAGTGACTTTGATATGAACCCCATGAACGATAGCAGTAGATAGACAAAAAAAATGTGCAAACTCAAGAGAAACATGTGAATCAAACCCTTGTAATATCTCAAAATGCGTTATCCATCCTGCATCGAGAAAAATTTGATAGACCTCTAGATTACTTTGAAATTGGAATAAGCTTTTGGTTTCCTACCTAATAGTAGAACCTCCCATGGTGATTATCAATAATAGTCGGTAGTATAACATATTGAAGTAATAACAACTGACACACTAGAGTAGCAATAAGAAAACATTGTCCTATAACAACAATAGCAACGATGCACACATTGTCTAATTGGAAAGGAAGATGGAAACTAGTATGCCAAATTTGAAATATAAAAGAAAAATGACAAGTCGAGATCTGAAAATATGTCGTCAATAGGCCTAATCAAGCAAAAATTTGGTGTATGTGGTTGGGGTAAGTACAACATGAAGAATGGTGGCAAGATAATATAACGAAGGTGGTGACAGAGAAGATGACGAGGAGTGATGAAAAAAACTTAGCAATATTTTTAGCACATGTCTCCCCCCAATTGAAGGACAGGTCTCCCTTGGTCGATTGATAAGGAAAATGAAGATAATGACAATTTAATGAAACTATAAGTACAAGTGGAGTGGCATGTACCTTTTTATCATACCTGCAACTCGAAATGATTATTGGATCCATCAATCGACAGAGAAAAATGCAAAGAATGATTGTGGATGATTGATTTGACCAACATATGGTTCCACAACAAGTGAGGATACATGACAAGAAAGAGTATGATTTGCAACAAATGAGACTCTATAGTAGGCAAGAGTATGATATGTAGAAAATGAGAACCCACAATAAAATGAATGGATTCTACAACAACCACAGGTGCAACAAATGATGAATTGAATATGTAGTTATCTCACAAGTTCTGTAGCAATTAGTGAAGCATACCCCACTAGGTTCCAAGAAAAAATGTTTGGTTAGAACCTAGAACCAAAGAGAACTAAAAATTGAAGAAAACAAAGGGTTTTGTTTTTATTTTTTGTTTTTCTTCCATTCAAATATTGTCCTCCAGCAAGTTGGTTTTCAAACAATATTTGTCCAAACGTACCCCAAAAGGGGTTTACACAATTGGAATTATTCTTTTTTTTTATAAACTAAGAATATCATACTATGGAAATCCCAGGTGGCATGCCCATTGTGCTTACAATCTCCAAATCCGAACAATGGGTAAGATTCTCACAAAGGCATCTGTGGACAATAGCTTCTGATATAGCCTCAATTGGTGACCATTGGCCATATAGGGGTTATCCAGTTTTCATGTATGGTGCATAATTTAACAAAACCATTATCATATACAATAACTACCTCATATGGCCCCAACCAATGGATACAAAATTTTCCTTTGAAATATTTAACTCTATAATCATACAAGAGGGCCTAGTCTCTAACTTGGAACTTATTCCTCTTAATAAACCTATCATGGCGCTTTGTTCTTTATTGTTGAACAACATATGTGTGATGCAAGGTAGCCTAATGGATTTCATTAAGTTTATTGATCTGGTTTCGGTGGTGCTTTTGAGATTCTAATAATTTTAATCCAACTTGTAATGCAATTCTGAGTGTTTTAAATTCAAACTCGATGGGAAATACAACATGATTATCATACACAAGCTCATAAGGGGTAAATATTGTGGTGTTTCACCATGTGGTGCAGTAAGACCATAAATCCTTTGGAATCTTAGTAGCTCAATCCTCGTGATGGATCTGCATAGTTTAGGTCAATATGGATTTCAAAACTTTGTTGGTGACCTCCACCTACCCATTATCTTGTGCATGATATGGTGTAGATTTCCTATGCTGAATTTGATATTGCTTTGTGATGGGAGTAATGATTTAGGAGGTGAATTGAGTCCCTTGATGTATAGCAATTTCTCATGGTACACCAAAATGGACAAAGATCTCCTCATAAAGAAAATATGTTATTGTTTTTCCATAGCCCTTGGAAGTGTTTTTGCCTCAACCCATTTGGTGACATATTTGGTGCAAACCAAGATATGAACATTCTATTTGGAAGGTGGGTTTATAGGGCCCACAAAATCTAAAGCTCATTTTTCAAAAGGCTCCACCATGATTTGAGTTTCTAGTGGATTCTCATTGGACTGAACAAGTTATCCCATTCTTTGGCAACTGTAACAGCTTGTCATGTACTTTTTAGCATCTTGGAAAAGGGTAGGCCAATAATAAACTAGATGCAACACCTTGTGTGCAGTCTTTTTATCATCAAATTTCCCCAAAAAGGTTCATCATGGAAATATTTTAGGATGTTATAAACCTCGTCCTCTTAAACAAAATGTTAGATTATGATATTTTTCATTGTGTGGAAGAGGTATCCTTGAACCAAAGAATACATTTCACTTTGTTTGATAATTTGTTATCTTTCCTTTAGTGAGAGATGTGTTGGAAGTTTTCCTCCATCCAAATAGTTAGCAGTATCTACAATCCACGATGTGTTATTAGATAATGATAATATATGTTCATTAAGAAAAGTATCTCTATAGGAATAACTTCACCTTCATTCATAATCCTGAAAATGAAATCTGCAACAACATTTTCTTTTCATAGCTTAACAACGATGGTGATATCAAATTCTTGCAACAACAATAACCACCTAGTTACTCTACCATTAGTAATTGGTTTGTTCATTAAATAATGAATAACAGAGTTATCAATATGTACAAATGTAGGATATCTAGTAATATAGTGATGAAATTTATTAATAGAATATACTACAGTAATAAATTCATTTTTGGTCATTGTGTAATTTAGTTCCGCAGGAGTTAGATTCTTATTAATGAAATAAATGGCATAAGCCTTTTTCTATTCTTTCTTTAAGAACTGCTCCAATCACGGTGTCTTAGGAATTTGTTGATATATGGAATGGTAAGGACCAATATGGTCCTCTTAAAATTGGTACCTTAGAAAACTTTTCTTTTAAAGCTTCAAAAGAAACTTGCAATTTATTAGTCCAAATAAATTCTACATCTTTAGAGTGTAAAGAAAACATAGGAGATGCAATTTTAGTAAAGTTTCCAATGAAATGATGTAGTAATAACCACCATGTTCTAAGAAGCTTCAAATATCCTGTTGCGATTTTGGGATAGAAAGATTGGATATGGCTTATATTTTTTTTGGATCCACTTTGATTCCAACAGGTGAAATATGATGTCCCAAAACTATCCCTTCAATTCACAATATGTGACATTTTTCATGGCTAAGGGATAAGTTTATTTCCTTGCATAAAATAAGTATTTTCTCTAAATCATCCAAGTCTTCCTCAAAGGTGTTACCATAAACTATGAAGTCATCCATATACATTTATACACAATCATGTATCAAGTCTGGAAATATACCAAGTACAACTTGCTAAAATGTGGCAAGTACATTACAAAGTGCAAAAGGAAACACCTAGTAGGAAAAGGTTCCTCGTGGGAAAGTAAAGATATTGTTTTCTTGATCCTCAGGGGATAATTGAATTTGCTTTTACTCACTAAATCCATCGAGGAAAGAAAAATAATTCTTCCATGTTAAGGTATCTAAGACTTGATCGATGAAAGGTAGTGGAAAATGATCTTTGGAAGTAGCTTTGTTTAACTTTCTGCAATCCACCGAAATTTGTCATTTCGTATTTTTCTTAGGAACTATGACAAGGGGTGATACCCATTGACTATAGGATATGGAATAAATGAACCTAACATTTAATATTTTTTTTAACTCTTCCTTCACTTTCTCATGCCTTACAGGCTTCGTTCGATATCAGGGTTGTTTAACAGGTCAGACATTTTATGTGATATATATATGATGAGTATGAAGATCGGGATGGATTCCATTCATGTCAGTGTATTCCCATGCGAATGCATCAACATGATTTTGTAATAACTCAATGAATTGTTTCTTTTGTGGATTTTTTATTCTAGGATTAATACTGAGTGTTTTTCCTAGATTGATTTCTATAGGCATATTGGTTGTTATTGGGGATGCAAGGTAGACATATTCATATTTATAGTATAGATTGGATGTCCTTCCAAAAACAAATGAATTACATTATTAGTGTAGGAATTAGGATCAATTATGGCATCACAAATGAGATCATCCTCAGTTTTGTCTTTAAAGGAAAGGGCTAAATCAATCGTGAGAATTTGTTGGATATCTTCATCATTGTCATCCGCATCTCCTACCCACATGGGAATTTTTTGTTTGAGCTTGGTTTAGAAGGAGGATATACGGTGATATTTTTAGTATAGTTTCCATGGGAAATAGTCATGTCTCCAAATATACAACCAATATGGGCATCAAATATGGCTAACTGATGCATAAGCATATTTTCCAAAATGAAACTTGGCAATTTAGGCCTCTAGGAAGTCTTGGAAATCAACAAAGGGAGTGGGTTCCCTTAATGGAATTTTTGTATTTCCCAAAGTTTGATTTAGATTCCAACAGATCCACATAGGAAGAGGTTGTTTGATTAAAGTGCCATGTAATGTAACGGATTTCCCTAGTTAGTAGATTTCAAAGTTTTATAAATATCATAGGAATAGGTTACAGAGTATATGGAATGTAATTAGGATATGAGATAATCTGGTATTTATCTTCCCATGTTTGTATTGTAAGCCTACGAGCATGAACAAGTGGTGGCCAAGAGAACATAAATTAGGTCAGTAAGAGAGAGAGAGGCAGGAGGTCGATTGGAGTCGTAGGAGAAATTTATGTATATAATTTGGTATAATACAGATAGTGTATTTATTCCTCCATTGTGGTGGATGCCTCTCCGTGACAATTGTAGTTTCTCTGCTATTTTGTTTATTCTTTGTGCATAAAACCTATGAGAGCTTGGATGGTGTCTGATTTTCTGTCAGTTATAATGCATTGGAATGGAGTTTGAATATATCGTTATGGCATAATTGTGAGTTTGGATGAATCCTTAGATTGAGGGTACAATGGTATTGCAATATCAAATTGGTAAGCGATTCATTCTAGACCTATTTTTTTTCAACCTGATCACTGGCATTGGAATTAGGAATTTTTTAGAAGAAATGAAGGTACCTCTTATTTGTGATTTATTTTGAACCATTGATTGAAAGGAGTTTTTCATTTATTATATAACTTTGATGCTTCTCATGAATCTGAACCAATAATTCATTGGGTTTTGTTGCCATCAAGTTTTTCATTGATTGGATTTGAAATTTCCTTGTATTGGCAAATAATTTTGATAGACAAAGGGACAAGGATATCGGGTTTGTAAACTTTGAAATTTGGTTTTGTTGGTCGATAGAGCAAGCGAAATACCCATGAGAAAGAAGAAAGGAATATGTATATGTTACTTGTAACGCCCAATTCAAAATATGTGACATGAATTTATGAGCCAATCTAGAGGTTGATGGCGCAAACTATCTATGAGGTCGCAGGCACAATCATTCCCTGGAACCTGTAGCAAAAGAAATTGCCTCGTAAATTGATAGAGGTCGCATTTGAAAGAGATTGAGACAAGTTTGAAACTTGAAGCTTACAATCCATAGATTGGAATATGGTAATTATGATGGGATTCAAAATCCTATTCTCCCTGTCAAGGATTAGATGATGTAATTGGTAATTGTCTTCATTTGTTTGAGTAATTTCTAAATTTTGAATTTGAAGAGGGTGCAGGCCCAAAAGTTGTTACATTGAATTTTGTGGGCTGCAAGAGATAGAAAATAGAGGGTTCAAATCGTAGATCTAAAACAAAGCATATTGTAGCTTATAGTATTTTCCAAGAAAGGAAAATCATGCCCAATCTTGTGGTCATGCATTAAAGAGTTTTTATTTTTATTTTTGTTAAGTGACAGATAAATTGGGGGAATAGAATCGAATAGTGCCAATAATTATAGTTGTTGATCTATAGAAGAGATCACAGTAGTGCAATAGAAGCATGATCAAAGATCTGGTAACCCACCCATGTATTCTGATAAAAACTACAAGAATTATAATTTCATGTAACCATTGAAAGATTTAGATATTTGGCATATTGACTGATTCTGATAAAAACTACAAGAATTATAATTTCATGTAACCATTGAAAGATTTAGATATTTGGCATATTGACTGAGGGCTCTTGAAAGACCTAAAGGGCTTACAAGACGCCTCATTTTTCATTAAGTGGTATAAGAGCAGGAGAATCATGCATGAAGAGGAAGAAAATCAAATATTGGATAGGTTCTATATCAGAGGAGAAGAAGAAGGTAAAGATATGTGAAGGAAGAAGTTGCAAGTAATGATGTTTTGATATGTTAACTATGGTAGAGTATTTGTTGTGCAGGTAGAAGCAAGAGAGAGTATAAGTTGTGGCAAAGAGGACCCTCACAACAGGAGGAAGATGTGATAACTGGAAAGATGGATGACAAGTGAAGTTCTTAAAATAATGTGAGAGGAAGTGCAGAATCCTAGAGGAGCAAAGGAATCTCGAAAGGTTCTAGTTCACAGAACCCAAAGAATACCAAAAGGCCAGGTTCAAGAGAAGTTTGGTGAGGTATTGTAGCAAGGTAAAATAGAATTGTTATTATAGGGGCTTGGTTTCATCTCAAAGATAGCAAGGAAAAGCGCATAGGAATTATGATTACTGTGGACAATCAGGTCAAGGGTTTAGAGAAAAGGAGCCACAAAGCAGATGCCAAGGAATTTGATACGAAATTGACTGAGTTGAAAGAGAAACTTTGTGAAATGGTGGGGCTGATACAAGAGAGGATGCAAGAATACCAGAGGTGTGGATAGACAATGAAGAAGAAGGATATATGGCCTATAAAGCAATTGGTTGTAAGCAGGATGAAACACATACTGGGAGTCTGGTTGAAGAGAGAAGAAGAGCTTAGTAGAGAAGAGCATGGACAGAGATCCATAGAAGAGGAAGAAGTAGAGGTGTACATCTGCAAACCAGAAGAAGGAATGATACTAGAATATGGAGATGATAAGTTTTGGGAAAGAAAAGAGATGCTAGAGGCATCCCAAGAGATAGAAGAGTCGCATGTTTTTAAGACTAAATATTTGTGTGTATGCGAGTACTAAAGATGATGAAGATTAGTCACAAGAATTTGCCACCGTGAAAGAGGAAAATGATCAACAAAGAGATCCTATACAATCAGGAGAAAATGTAGAAGATAAAGACAAGAAGGAGTTGTAGTCTCCAAAAGAGGGAATAGAAGATAGACAGAAAGGCAGCCTCGTGACAGGCTCAAAAGAAGACACCAACAAATTGTTAGGAGATGGTGAAGTAGGACAAGCAAAGGCATAGAATGAGATAATATATTTGTCTTTTTAGATTCTATTTAATGAATATGGGCATATGTTGATAGGTGATAGGCAGAGAATTGTCTTGAGAGACAATAAAGAGTTTTTAAGAGAAAATACTCCCAAAGAGAATGATGGTAGTATGAAGAAGGATAAAGGAGAATTTGATGATGAAAGACAAAACTTAGATACAATTCCCACATATTATGAAGAGGAGTTAAATATTTTGGAGGAATGACTAGCAAATCCTAAGCTTCGTGAAAATTATGCAAATGTTGCAGAATTGCCTCATGAAAGCATACAATAAGACAAGTCTAAGAGAGATTCAAAGATGGAAGGAAGTAAAGGGGGAAACGAACAAGACCTCCTATTGATAGACCCAATGGAAATTGGGATCAGATTTCATGATGACAAAGAGTCTCTAGTAAAGGAAATGTCATGGGCCATACAAAAATTATATGAGGAAAAGATTGAAGAGGATTGGAGTGAGTAGATTGAGATTTTGTCATTTGCACGACAAGGAAATGTAGAGCAAGGATTTTTCTTGGAAGACAATAATGAGAGTGAAAGTGCAAAGTGTAATCAACGGTATCCAGAAGAAAAAGAAGTTTAAGGAGAATTTAATGCACACGAGACACATGAAGAGGCAGCAGACTACATATCTATAGTAGATCGCAATGAAGACAAGAAAGTTATGATAGAAATCATACTTATTACTGAGAATGGGCTTCAATATCCTAGTCAAAAAAGTGTTTTATGTAATATGTTTATTATGTGTGAAGATGCAGACAGAAGTGAGAATTTTGTAGATGGAAGCAAACAATCTTTCATAAAGCAGCCATAGTATCCATGGAGAAGGAAACTAGTTACCTTAAGTACTTAAGGAGCAGTGCATGAGGAATAATGGAACAAAACTCTTAAATCTCTCATGCATCAAGGCATGACCGAAGTAATGTTAAATGAATGGAAGCTCAAAGGATGTGGACTTAAATTTATTAAGGACAACAAAGGATATGGTACAATAGGAATCTGGAGCAGAGAGTATGCAGTAAAAATGGCAACAACCATGCATAATTTATATGAAAAAGTACAACAATAGATGAGAAACAACAATAGCATGTACCAACAAAGGACAAGATTGGACATTGAATTGGATGAGTTATGGAAGTGTATTATGAAGATGCCTAAGTGAAGATACAATCCAATGAAGAAGACAGTTAGCAACAATTTTTAGTTGGTTGGTAATATTGATGAAAGGGAGTTAATTGGGAAACAACAACATAAAATATGGGATCCAGGTGGAATGGACCAGGTAGAAGACTCGTGAACAAGAGTCCATGAATTTTGTACCTTGGGAGTCTGATGCAGGTGCATATTTTCCAAAATCAAACTTGGTAATTCAGGCCTCTAGGAGGTCTTGGAAATTGATTAAGGGAGTGGGTTCACTTAATGAAATTATTATATTTCCCCAAGTTTGAATTAGATTCTAGAAGGTCCACATAGGAAGAGGTTGTTTGATTAAAGTGTCATGTAATGTAACAAACCTGTCTAGTTAGCAGATTTCGAAGTTTTGTAGAGATCTTAGGAATAGGTTACAGATTATATGGAATGTAATTAGGATTTGAGGTAACATGGTAGTTTTATTCATGTGTTTATATTGTAATCCTACATGCATGAATAGGGGGTGGAAAAAATAATTTAAATCGGGACAAGAGAGAGAGGGAGATCAATGGGAGTTGTAGGAGAAATATATGTACATAATTTGGTTTAATACAAACAATTTGTTTATGCCTTAATTATGGTTTAATACAAACAATTTGTTTATGCCTTAATTATGGTCGATGCCTCTCTGTGATAATGTGTACTTTCTCTGCCATTTTTTTTTATGCTTTGTGTATAAAACCTCTGAGAGCTTGGATGCTGTCTGAGATTCTGTCAGTTTAAATGTGTTGGAATGGAGTTTGAATATGCCTTTATGGAATAATTTTGAGTTTGGTTGAATCCTCAGATTGAGGGGACAATGGTATTGCAGTATCAAATTGGTAAGTGATTCATTCCATACCTCTTTTATTTTGCAACCTGATCATTAGAATCGGAATTAGGAATTTTTCAGAAAAAATGAAAGTACCTCTTATTTGTGATTGATTTTGAACCATTGATTGAAAGGGGGTTTTCATTTATTATAGAACTCTGATGTTGCTCACGAATCTTATCCGATAATTCATTGGGTTTTTTTTCCATCGAGTTTGTCATTAATTGGGTGTGAAAAATCCTTGTATTGGAAAATTGTTTCGGTACACAAAGGGATAAGGCTATCGGGTTTGTTAACTTTGAAATTTGGTTTTGCTAGTTAATAGAGAAAGTGAACTACTTGTGAGAAAGAAGAAAGGGATATTTATATGTTACCTATAATTCCCAACTCAAAATATGTGACATGAATTTATGATCCAACCCAAAGGTTGAGGATGCAAATTGTCTGTGAGGTTGCAGGAACAATCATTCCACGAAACTTGTGGCAAAAGAAATTGCCTCAGAAATTAACAAAGGTCGCATTTGAACGAGATTGGGACAAGTTCAAAACTTGAACCTTACAGTACATAGATTGGAATATGGTAATTATGATGGGATTCAAAATTCCATTCTCCCTATCAGTGATTAGATGTTGGAATTGGTAAGTGTCTTTCTCCATTCCATTCAGTGATTAGATGTTGGAATTGGGATTCAAAATTCCATTCTCCCTGAGTATTTCTGAATTTTTAATTTGAAGAGGGAACATGTCCAGAAGTTATTACATTGAATTTTGTGGGTTTCATGAGATAGAAAACAGAGGGGTGAAATCGTAGATATGAAGCAAAGCATATTATAGCTTATATTATTTTCCAAGAAAGGCAAATCATGCCCAATCTTGTGGTCATGCATTAAAGAGTATTTTTATTTATGTTGAATGATAGATAAATTGGGGGCATAGAGTCGAATAGTGCCAAGAATGATAGTTGTTGATTTGTAGAAGGGATCATAGTAGCACAGCCGAAGCGTGATCAAATATTCGGTAACCCACCCATGTATTATGATAACAACTCTAGGAACTATAATTCCATGCAACCATTGAAATATTTAGAGATTTGGCATATTGAATGAGTGCTCTTGAAAGGCCTAAAGGGATTACAAGATCCCTTGTTTTGCATTACTAACCATGGCCTTCCTAGGATAAAGGAGTGACCCCCAATATTAGATTTTGGTTGAAAAACCATAAATTTTGTTGGACATTCCCACAAATCTACAAATATCACTACAACCTCTAAGATACCCTAAGGTTTGACAATGGATCAATCAACCATTTGGAGAACTGTAGGAGTTTGTCATAAATTGGTCAGCGTAATTTCTTACATGGTTTCCTTGGTCGTAACATTTTTGGTGGCCCCCAAATCAATCAAAGTATTAGGAATATAGATATTTTTAATGTGAACATCAACAATAGGCTTACCAAGATCTATATACTTAGTAGTAAAAACCTTTTAAGTGTCATATCTGTAATTTGACCAATGACTTGAATAGTTGGAGGATCATTCCTCCTACTTGGTTTCTTTAGACACAATTTTCAAATATATTTTGCATAAATGGGTATATCTTTGATGGCTTGAAATAATGGAATATTAACACATACATTCTTCAACTCCCCAAGGAAGTCAAATTTAGGTTGGGAAAGGGATTTATTGATACTTCACCTCTCCAGATAGGGAGGTAGTGATGCATCCTTAGACTATGGATGACTTGAACTTTCAAGGGAAGTAATTCATGGTGTGTTTGGAGAATTGTTGGTGGATGGATTCTCTATGATTTGGTTTCCTACCTAATTTTGAACTTCCTCATATCCCTCCTTTGAGATGATTCGAGTAGTTTGATTATTGAGAACCCTCCCTGACCTTAATTGGATTCCTTGATAGTCAAAAGGGGAGTCAAAACAAGCAGGAATATCAGAAAACTCATTAGTGTAAGTGGATTGAGTTGTTTTATTATTTGGATTAGATGTGGGTTGTGCAGGTAGTTGTGGTCTTAATACAGGATTATTTGTAGGAAAATATAATTGTTGTTGTTGCTAAGGAGATTAGAATTATTGTTGGGGAAATTGTGGAGCAACTTGTTGTTGTTGGGTCCCAAAAGAAGAAAATTTCCATTGTTGTGGTCATTGATAATTTTGGGTTGGTTGTGGTGAATATTATTGCCAAGGCATATAAGGATACCAAGATTGAGAAGGATATTGCATTTATTGGTTAGTCCAAAAATAATTATAGAACTAAGAAGGATCTTAAACCATGCCCATCAATTGTGGTGTCCATGGTCACTTTTGGGAAATGAAACAAATATAGTTAGTCTCTTCATTAGTTCCTTGATACACAACTTTTAATTCAAGCAAAGAGGGGCAGTTGTTGGTGGCATGATTCTTCTCACAAATTTTATACACTTCAACATTATTTAATGGGAATTCCCTTAAGGGATAATTATTTTTTTATTTTAAGAAAAATATGGATAGTGATTTCTCAGGTTGTTCCTACTTCTTCTTAACCTACAGTGTGTCAAGTTGTGAACTTAAAGAACTAAGAATATCAATTTTAAAATTTTCCAATGAAGTATCGATTTCAGCGCAAGTGGATCCCCCTCCAAATGACTTGGTGAATTTGGCATCAATACCTTGAGGGCCTTTCCCATGTTTTGAAGTCCCTCGAGGGTATATTTTACATAACTCACATATTTTATCATATCCTACTTGGGAAATGTCACCTCCACCCACCAGATTCAAAAGGTCATTGCATTCATCTCTTCTACCTATGATTAGGATGGTGTGCAAAATGTACTTTTCCAATTTTCTTTTGTTGGACCTTTGAAAATTATATTGGAACCTCTCCACATATTCCTCCAGACTCTCATCCTCTTTCTAAGTCATCTTGAATTTTGTAACATGAATCTGACCTGTGAAAACTTTATCTGTAGGTTAGGCACAAAAGACACCATTTCCACCAAATGTACTACAAAATGCATTAAATTGCCAATAAAATAGAGTAAAGCATACCTTAATGATTGTTGAGCCAAAATGGTTATGGTTATAGTTATAAAGAGGTAAAAAAGGAGTTGTGAAGTATGGAAATAAAGGAAAAAGGTGATATAATCATGACAATACTAGGTCTGATCAATTAGTCATGAGAAAATACTCATAAAGTGTGAATCCTTGAAATATTTTAACATTGATGGTGAGGTTCATTTATGGGAAGGGGATTATTACACCGTATTTTTCTAATTAGTAGTACATTGTTTTCATATATTGATTATATAGTATTGTTGGTTTTGGTTGGAACAATCAATGGACTCACCAAGGGTGAGGTGGGAGAAGTTAGGGGAAGCAAGCACCAGATCATGAGGGAGGCATGTATTCCATATTCTCTTATATTTTACTAATTGATTATTCACTACAATATTTTAGAGAATACACCACCCAAATTATAGCTCAAGTTTCCACTAAAATAATTATTTTCCAATTTCTCATTTTTTTTTTACTTTTCTTTGTTTGGTTGGCAACTAAGGTGGAAATTTGGGTGGTAAGGTGACATTTTTTATTTGCAACCATGAAAACATATATAATAACATATGTATTTGTCACCATTAAAATATTCATGATGACTTTGTTGCAACCAGAGAAACCCTTGCAAAAAACTACTAAAAATTCCATTATAATGTATGAATTAGAGTCTCTCATAACGTCTACCACAACATCTTGAAATCCATTGAAATCCAAGTCCAATTTAACATCCCTTTCAAAGTCATTTTTTAGATGTCACATGAAATATTAACTCCTACTTGTGAATCGTAAATAATATGATGGATTTGTAATGATGTAGACCAATCATATAATTCTACATAAGAATCAGAGATGAGGAGAAAAGAGAGATGTTAGGGATGAAGATCAAATGAGATATTCATGGAAATATTTAAGGAGATATTGTGGAGATAGTTATGCATATGGTTAAACTAAACATCTAATTATGAAATAGATATTATGGTCACCTAAAGTTATATAAAGAGACCAATTGTACAATAAAAACACACATGAGATGGTTAATTGAATAGAATTTCCCCGTTTAGAGATTTCTTGGGTGTTAACTACCAGTCTCCCTTGCTTAGTAGATGGTTGTATATATTTTATGCTAGTTATTAAAACCAACATTTGGTATAAGAGCTCATAGTTGTGTTCCATGGAGTTCTTGGTCGTGTGTGTGAAGAAGTGCAAGGTTGATCCAGCATGTATTTTATACTTCATAACGTCACCATTGTGTAATGATATGATACATTCGTTGGAGTCAAATACAACCACTATACATGTGGTGGCCACCACCATGATGGAGGAAGCCACCAGTTATTAAATTACATCACCATGAATGCCAATATGAAGCTTGTCGCTTGGAAATTTGAACGAGATGTAAAGCATTTGTTTCAATATTTATGCCATGAATCTAGCTACCATGAAACAGAGAGCCACCATTTGTGCATATAAGGAGCATATATTGGGCATATCTCTCCTCACTTTGTGTGGCTTTTGCATGATTTTTCTTTGAACCTGGAAGAATATGTTCAAATAATAACCCCACGTGAGTATTTGGAAATAGCCCTAAAATTAATGCCTAGCACTGGAAACGATGTTGCAATGAAGAATGATATTTGTGAGTCTATTCGAATTTTTGACTGGTGGAGCATAAAATGAGAAGCCTTTTTTAGAATAAGTATCCTCAGACATAATTAATCTGAAACATGGTGCTCGAGGCACAAGTTACCAAGAAAAATCAGGTATACATTGTATTATTTTTGCAAGCCAATATGTTTGAAAATCATGATGAGTTGGAACTATGTGGGTGCTTGAATTAATCTCACAAATTTTATATTTAGAATGGATATTATTGATTAAAATGGTTCTTACCAAACAAAGTTTTTTGAAGAAGTCTCTTTAGGGTCATAAACCTATGTATTTATCTTCCAAAGGTTGTTGTATTGAAGAGACTTATGTGGTTCTAGTCTGAGAAAATATGTTGATGTTAAAGGTCTTCATAAGTTGAAAAGAAATTGTAAGTTGATATAAGAGTTCAATTAAATCAATGAAGGTTTTTGTTGAGTTAAAGTCCATTTTGACAAGTCAAGTCAAGATCAAGTTGAAGGTTGAGATCCTAAGCCATAATGAATGTCAATGAAAAATTAAATTCATGGAGTATATAGAAGGTTTGCATGTTGATGTAAAGAGTCAAAATCAAGATGAAATCTTTTGATATAAAGAGCCAAAGTAAATTGAAAGTCAATTCCAGGTGTGGGTTGAAAGATCTCGGTTATGTAATGAAGTTTTAGTAAAGTGATCTAGTAAAATTCAAAGTCAAGTCAAGGTCATGTCATGCCAAATCATGACAGTGATGCATCAGTCAAGTTTGCTAAACCAAGGTCATAGGTTTCCTTGTTGGACATTGAGCAACCCAACAAGCAACATAATTTTTTTATGCATATAAATTCAGGTGAATGAAGAAGATTGCAAGTGTAAATGAAAAAAGAAGATGCAAGAAGAAGAAAGAAGAAGATGACTCATGGACATGAATAGAAGAAGAAAAAGGAAAGGGCATATTGAAGAAGACGTAGACTCCATGATAGAAGAAGATGACAAAGGAAAGAACAAACAAAACAAGATGCACAAAGAAAAAAGAAGAAGATGGACTTATGGACATGAACATAAGAAGCAAAAGGCAAGGGTATATTGAAGAAGACAAAAGGAAGAATAAAGGATAGAGAAGAATGAAGTATCAAAGAGAATGAAAATCGAGAATGAGGAAAATCAATGAGTGAATGAGGAATAAATAAGAAAGGTAAGAATAAATAGTACCATGTGTTCAAAAATTGAGATGCATGCAAAAGTTGTAATTCCATAAAAACAACATCCCCAAGAAGTTTAATGGTCCTCAAATAATGTTTTTGGTGATGAAAAAAAATGGTCTTGGTCCTATGTTTGTACAAGGACTAGATTAGCATGAATTGAAAATTTGGAATTGCATGTACCTAAGTCAAACGTTGATGTAAGCCCTGATGAGGCAAGTGTACCCCCATTAAAAAAAATTATCGGTTCTTGGTAAACCAAAAACCACTTTTTGTGATAGAGGAAGGCTCATGGTACGTTGAAACCACTTGATGTAATGTATGGTTCATGCTTGGTTGAAGACACTTGATGGTTTGTGGTAAGTCGAAACCACTTGAGGATGTAATGGTTGAGGGTAACCCATAAAAACCCAGTGTATTTATGAGTAAGCCAAAGAAAACTCGAGAAGATGATCGATGACGATGTAGGGGGAGTGAAAATGTTTATGACTGGAGAATTGTTGTTGAACCATGTGTGAGAAAAAGTTTCCTAGAGAACCAGTGAATATAGAGGCTCATGACCCATGTATTCCGATGGATGGTAATTTTTTTAGATGGAATTCAACAAACACAATGTTTATGTTTTGAAGGTACAGGATGAAAATTGAAGAAGATTTAGGATGAAGAATGAAAAAGACCAAATATCATAGAAGACAGAAAATGAAGACAAAGAGCATAGAAGACTAGTTGAAAAGAAAGTTGAAGATTGCATATTGAGATCACAAGTACTCATTAAGGAGGAGTATGAAGGATCAAATCTTACTTGTGGATCACAAATAATACAATAGATTTTTAATGATGTATACCAATCATAGAAGTCTACGTAAGAATCAGAGATGAGGAGAAAAGAGAGATGTTAGGGAAGAAGATCAATAGAGAGATTCATGGAAAGATTTAAGGATATATTGTGGAGATAGTTATGCACATGGTTGAACTAAACATCTAATTATGACATAGTTTTTATGGTCACCTAGAGTTATATAAAGGGACCAATTGTACAATAGAAACACACACGAGAATGGCTAATTGAATAGAATTTTACCCTTTGGGGGTTTCTTTAGAGTAAACTCTCGGTGTCCCTTGTTTCGTAGATGGTTTTGTATATTTGTTGTTGGTTATTAAAACCAACATCACCCAAGTCTTATTTGCATTGAATAAACAAATTTATGTAGAAAAATATATGGAATAAAATATTATTGTTAAATCGGTATTCATTTAAAGTAAATACTAATTAATGTTAAAAGGTGTTTTTCATATTATTAAATTCATATTTGATTTTAATTATATATTTGCATGTATGTAGATGTGTGTGTGTGTACACTAACACACACATATAACAATCATATAAATACAAATATATTCAATATCATGTCTTATAAGTCCTAGATAATTAATGGTATGATCATGTTAAATATATTCAATGATCATTCCCAATATAATCTTGAACATCCAATTAGTTACCTCTATGCGCAACCTTAGATCCTTGCAAAACAAATACAAAAGGTTATTCATGTTTGAAAGTAAATAATAATGTCCATTGATTTAAATAATTGATATGAGGGTTTTGTAGATATGGTGTGTAGACTTAAAGAGTGCCATGGAATAACTGAACATGGGGTCGGGAGAGGAATTGGTGGGCTACTAGGAACACCCTTTGGAAGGTCAATCGATATTTTCCAAAGGAACCTCACCTCGTCCATTCCTAGTAGATTCTGACTTAGTGGGTCATCGAGGGGAGAAGAGATTTGTGGATTTGACCTTTGGTCTTGGACCCAAGTCTTATGCTCATGTGGATGATTACAATAGGATGGAGTTTTTATTTGGGTCTATATCTACTGTCAGCAGGAGTAAAAGGTCAATATATCCCCAATGTATCAATCTTAGAGTGGAAAATATTGGTTGAAGGATAGGAGGTACCTCTAGGAGTAAAGGGTCAATAAATCCCCAAGGTATCAAGCTTAGAGTTGAAATGACCGACGGAAAGATAGGAGCTATGTAACACACCCACTACGGAAAACTAAAAAATTTCGGCTTTTCCTTCTCCTCTCCGAGGAACAGAATCCCTGAATTCCCATGGGGCCTGTTGCGGACCCTACCATCCCTTATTTGTACCCATATGACCATCGGCAATGACCACAGGCCTTACCGGAGAGGTATCCCCGGCTTTCGTGATTTGGGAAATCGCGAAGCATGTGTTCCCCTGTTCCCTGGCTTTCGAGGTGTCGAAACCCGAAAGGAACCAATAGTTCGTCACAATTAATAACGCCTCGGATTGAAGCCTGGCACTCCACCTTTCGAGGTTTCGCATACCGAGTTTTCGTGGTATAAGAGGGCGAGGGGTTCCTACCCTTCAGTTTCACGGGTGCCGAAACACCGAAACACCAAAACTATATGTGCTAATTCATTTTGGGGGTTCGCCTATCAGGAATTTGCGATATGCGAGGATAGGAGGTATCGCACCTGGGTTTCCTGGGAGCCGAAACTTCGAAACATCATAACTTTTCCATGCTCTATTATTTCAGGGTTTCGTAAGTCGGGGTTTCGGGACTAGTGAGTACAAGAGACTTTCCTTTAGGTATCCCAGGTATCGAAACACCAAAACGCCATATCTCATCCGCGTTATTATTATTTCGGGGTTTCCTCCATCGGGATTTCGGGATGTGCGACGACAGGAGGTCTCGCACCTGGGTTTTCCCGGGAGCCGAAACTCCGAAACACCAAACTCTAAACATGCTCCACTATTTCGGGGTTTCCTCCATCGGGATTTCGGGATGTGCGACGACAGGAAGTCTCGCACCTAGGTTTCCCGGGAGCCGAAACTCCGAAACACCAAACTCTAAACAGGCTCCACTATTTCGGGGTTTCCTCCATCGGGATTTCGGGATGTGCGATGACAAGAGGTCTCACACCTAGGTTTCCCGGGAGATAAAACTCCGAAACACCAAACTCTAAACATGCTCCACTATTTCGGGGTTTCCTCCATCGGGATTTAGGGATGTGCGACGACAGGAGGTCTCACACCTGGGTTTCCTGGGAGCCGAAACTCTAAATTATAATAACTTATCCACTCTCTATCTTTTCGGGATTTCGCAAGTCGGGATTTTGGGACTTGCGAGTACAAGAGAATTGCCTTTAGATATCCAGGGTGTCGAAACACCAAAACACCATATCTCATTCGCGCTATTATTATTTCAGGGTTTCGCAAGTCGGGATTTCGCGTCTGGCAAATACAAGAAAACTGACCCTTGGGTTTCCCGGTTGCCGAAACACCGAAACACCAAGACTTACCCATGCTAGACCTTTTTGGGGTTTCATACTTTGGGATTTCATGATGTGTAATGACAAGAGGTCTTGCATCTAAGTTTCCCGGGAGTCGAAGTTCTGAAACGCCGATATATGTATATATATATATATATATATATATATATATATATATGAGGCTAAGTTCATTTTGGGATTTCTCAAGTTGGGATTTCGGGACTTACAAGTGCAATGGAACTCTCCCTTGAGTATTTCGGGTACCAAAATGCCAAAATATTGAGATCTAAGAGAACTACTCTCCCTCGTGCAGGGTTTTAAGACTTAAGCCATAAAATCCTCCTCCTAGTTCTCGGGTAACTTTCACCAGGTTCGAAGACCATACTGAAAGGTCTTCTTAAATCACCGAGCTTATTAACTTCTATGACAGGTAAAAGAAAACTCAAGGGTTTACTAAGACGGTAGTTCTTTCTAGGAACTTACCCCGGCTCTGGAATGTAAGGGAACGATCCCGAAAGGGTGTCCCTGTGGGGAAAGCTATCCAGGGCATCACGTGAGTCAAATAAGGGAAACAAATCTCTCGAGAACAGACTTGAAAACTGAATTCGTTCAAATACATATATTTATATCTATATAAACCGAATGTGGTCATTCCAACATAAGCATGCAACCACCATTTCCGATCAAAACACCGTGCAGACACTTCTATGCAGAAACCACTTATAAGTGTTCAAACCATGAGCATACATTCCAAGATATTCAATGCAAGACACAAGATATAAACACTTATCAGAAAACACCAGGTGATGCAACTGCTGAGACAGGTGCTCATTTCCACCCAACCATAGGCTCAGCGATTCCGAATGGATTTACCACTAGCCACCCCCGAGCTTAGACCACGATGTTGTGAGACTGAGTCTATGTTTGTCAGAAGTCGAGAATGAAGGTTACTCTCCTCCTTCTCTGCTTATCAATCACTCTGTATATTTTTCCAGAGTCCTTCTGATTTCTCCCATCTTGCGATCTCTGTCACGACTGCCCCCTTCCACACCTCTTTCCTGCCTTTTCTTTTCCGGCGAGGTTGTGTGTGGCATGAACTTCCCCGCAGTGGTCAGGTCTGAGGCTTTCACAGATGGGCAGTTCACCCCCATTCCTCATTAACTCATGAGGAGCCTCTTCACCTACCAAACTGGCAAGTAATTCATTTCGGGCCCAGCGAGCCGCTCTTGATCTTCGGGCCAGTGAAGACCAAATACGATATTGGTTTCGCTGGAAGTTAGAGCCACCATTCTAGGTGCCTTCCACCACCTTTCATCAGCCATCGTGGTCTCTTTTTAGCACATCCCCCTCCCAGCAGTCCTGTAACATATATTCATAACATTATTTACATTCGTCGACCTTTTATACTAAGGTCCATTCAAAATCACACATTCACATCTTTGAGTTTTCCATAGTTCTTGGCCAGTATAGTTATTTTTACAGACTGGGGGAAAAAGGGTGTTACGATTCCCTCCTCCTTAAAGGAACATCGTCCTCGATGTTCTATCTATCAATATGACATGTATGTACAGAGGTAAACTAAATCAGATATGTTTGTTTCATGGCATCCTCCATTTCCCATGTAGCCTCATCTGGGCCAAAATGTCTCCACTGCACCTTGACCTGTGCAATGGTTCGGTTCCGGAGTGAGGTTTCCTTTCTGTCCAGTATGCATTGAGGTTCTGGTAGGAATTCTCCCTCCGGTTCCACCTGGATCACAGACCAGTCAATTATATGATTAGAATCATGTACATATTTCTTCAATAGTGAAACATGGAAAATATTATGTGCTTTTACTGTGGGAAGAAGTGCTAGCCTATAGGATACAGGTCCCACTCTATCTAGAACCTCAAAGGGTCCACAATAACGAGGTGCCAACTTGGCACAAGCTCTCATTTTCAGGGAACTCTTCCTGGGCCTAATTCTAAGATATACATGGTCTCCTGTCTTGAACTCTCTTGGAGTTCTCTTTTGGTCGGTGTAACTTTTCTATCGGTTCTGAGCGACCTTAAGGTTCTGTTTTATCTGAGTCACTTGCTGTTCCATTTCTTTCAACATGTCAGGTCCAAAAGAAATTATGTTTACAGGATTACTCCAACTGACAGGAGTGTTGCACGGCCTACCATAGAGGACTTCGAAGGGACTCATCTTTAAGGATTCTTGGTAGTCGTTGTTGTAAGCGAATTCCACCAGTGGCAGGTAATCTTCCAACTTCTTGGGTTGATGCATTACATGCATTCTTAGCATGTCTTCTAGTATTTGGTTTACTCTTTCCATCTGTCCATCGGTTTGAGGGTGATAGGCTGTGCTAAATAGTAACTTGATCTCCAAACCAGCCATCAGTGATTTCCAAAAGTTGGAAGTAAATTTCGTGTCTCTGTCAGACACGATCTCGTTCAGCATACCATGCAGTTTAAATATCTCCTTCATGAATACGTTGGTGATGTCTATTGCCTTACAAGTTGACTTGACGGGGATAAAATGAGTGGACTTGCTAAGTTTATCCACCACTACCATGATGGCGTCATTTTGTTTGGTCGAGGTTGGTAATCCAGTGATGAAGTCCATGGATATGGTTTCCCATTTCCATTCTGGGATTGGTAGAGGTTGTAATAATCATGCTGGGTGTCGGTGTTCTTATTTTACCTATTAGCATTCTAGGCATTTAGCTAGGTACTCAACTATGTCTTTCTTCAATCCAGGCCAATAGAATCATTTCCTGGTGGTTGTGATCATCTTCTGGTATCCTGGATGACTGGTATAGGGTCTTTTGTGCAGCTCATCCATTATGAACCTCTTCAAGTCATCACAATCTGGAATATACAATCTGTTTTTGTAAGTGAGCAGACCTCCTTCCATCATCTGGTAGCCCCCATACTTAATCCTTGTGGGTTCTTACTGCAGGTACGAGGTCACGGTCTGGAAGAATGTGTCTATCTCTTATGCATTTCTGACTCTTTCCTTGACATTTGTCTTGCAGGTGCTTACCGTTGCCAGGTGAATTGTTTTCATGCTTCTGCTAAGGGCATCGACCACCCTATTTTCCTTTCCCTTAATATGTTTGATTTCAAAATCAAACTCGTTGAGGAGGGCCATCCACCTAGCTTGTCTGGCATTGAGCTTTGGTTGGTCAAACAGGGGTCACAATCCACAGTGGTTTGTCATAAGTACAAATTTTCTTCCCAGGAGGTAATGCCTCCACATTTTTAAGGCGTGCACTATGGCAGCCAGCTCTAGATCATGGGTCACATAGTTGACTTCGTGCTCATTCAATTTTCGGGATTCATATCAGACCACACTTCCTCCTTGCATAAGGACTCCTCTTAGCCCTTCCTTATAGGCATTTGTGCACACGAGGAAGTCATCTTCGGGATCGGCAATCTTCAGCATGGGTGCGTGGGTCAGTAGATGTTTCAGGGTTTGAAATATTTCTTCACATTTTTGCGTCCACATGAATTTTGTCCCCTTCTTCTGGAGGGTAGTGATTGGACATCCAATTTTGGAGAATCCTTTTATAAATCTCCTATAGTATCCTGCCAAGCCCATAAAGGATCGGATATTCGAAACGTCCTTCGGGGTAGGCCATTCCATAATAGACCTGATCTTATCAGGGTCTACTTCTATCCCTTCTTCAGATAGGACATGGCCCAAGTAATGTATTTTCTTCTGGAAAAAGTCACACTTGCTAAATTTGGCATAGAGCTGATGTTCTCTTAGCACTTGAAGCACAAGCCTAAGGTGTTCCTCATGTTCCTCTCTATTCATGGAGTAAATTAATATGTCGTCAATAAAAACCAGCACAAATTTGTCTAGGAATTTGCTGAGCACACTGTTCATCAAGCACATAAAAGTGGCAGGGGCATTGGTCAATCCGAATGGTACTACCACAAACTTGTAGTGACCATATCTCGTCCTGAAGGCAGTTTTGTGGATATCTTCTCCCTTGATTCGGACTTGATGGTATCCAGATCTCAAGTCAATCTTCGAGAAGATAGAGGCACCTCCCAATTGATCGAACAAGTCATCGATCCTGGGTAAGGGGTACTTGTTCTTTATGGTTACCTTATTGAGTTGTCTATAATCTATACACAGTCGGAGGGTACCGTCTTTCTTTTTCACAAACAGGACTGGTGCTCCCCATTGAGACATGTTGGGCCAGATATAGCCTCTGTCCATCATTTCTTTCAGTTGTAATTTAAGTTCAACTAGCTCAGGTGTGCTCATCCTGTAGGGTGTCCTAGACACTACCACCGCTCTTGGTGCAAGTTCTATTGAGAATTCGATGTCCCTTCTCGGAGGTAGACCAGATACCTCTTCCATAAATACATCTCTGTATTCTCTCAGTGTGGGGTGGTCTTCTAGGCTTGGTTTGTCACCTTCAATTGTTTTCAACACATGAATTGCATATAGTGGACATCCTTTTCTGCAATACTTTCTCATTTGAAGAGTTGATATTTGTCTCACCGAGACAGGTTTTTGGATCCCTTGAAGGGTTATTATCCTTCCTTCTTCACTTACACATTCCAAGGTTTTATGGTAACAGTCCAGTTTTGCTTTATGGGTGGCTAGCCAGTCCATACCAATCAATAGATCATACGATCCTAGGGGTAATATGTTAAGGGTTGCTTGGGTGGGGAATTCACCCATAATTAATTGGCAGGCTGGTATGACCTCCGCTACCCTTGTTCTGGTGCCAGTGGCTAATTGTACCAACCATGGCTTGGCGTTTTTATGTGGATATATTTTACATTTATCAATAGCCTTAGGGGCTATATAACTCAAATTTGAACCAGGGTCAATCAGAATAGACACTAGATGGTTGGTGATCATACCTTCAATTTCCACCACTGAAGCTTGGTGGTCAGTTTGGTTATTATCCAAGGCTGCATAAATTTGCGACACACTCCCGGCCACGTTATTGACGGTGGTAGCTTCTTGAACGTTGTAAATTCTTCGGTTGTTCTGTTGTCGGTGTGGGAAGTCCCTCAGTAGATGTTCTTCTCCACAACCCCAACATTTCAAAGGTTCTCTCTTTGGGTTATCAGTCTTTACTGGGGCAGATCCAGAAAGTTTATTTCCACTCAAGGAGGGAAAGTTCTGCTAGTGTACACTTCGGGTTGGGAAGCTCATCCTTGAGTTCTTTTTATAGTCCTTAAATTTTGTGGATTTAAACCCCTTTCTCTGGAATCCCGAACTATTCTTCTACTTCTAGCCTTCACGAGGTTCTGTCCGACGCCCAAGTTGTTCATAACAATATATTGCATTTCGGATAGTATCCTCCAGGGTCTTTGGTTCGTCAAATTCAATCATGTTCTGATAGTCCTTAGGTAGTCCACTGATGAATCGTTGCACCTTTGCCTTTTCTTCTTTTATATAGGGTACGTACCTCAGCAATTCGAGGAATCTGCTGACATATTCTTCTATGGTGCGTTGCCCCAGCTTGAGTTCATAAAATTCTTTAGTCTTTTCGTTGAAATACTTTTCTGACAAATACTTATTCCTGAAGTATCTCTCAAACCGTTCCCAAGACAGGTCTTCTTCATGAATTCCTTTTACATTCTTAAGGTCTTCCCACCAAATGGAATCCTTTCCATTCAGGTTGAATGTGGCTACCAGGTGATGCAACTGCTGAGAGGGGTGCTCGTTTCCACCCAACCGTAGGCTCAGCGATTCCGAATGGATTTACCACTAGCCACCCTCGATCTTAGACCACGATGTTGTGAGACTGAGTCTCTGTTCAACATAAGTCGAGAATGAAGGTTACTCTCCTCCTTCTCTTCTTATCAATCACTCGATATGCTTTTCCAGAGTCCTTCTGATTTCTCCCCTCTTGCGATCTCTGTCACGGCTGCCCCCTTCCACACCTCTTTCCTACCTTTTCTTTTCCGGTGAGGTTGTGTGTGGCACGAACTTCCCCATGGTGGTCAGGTCTGAGGCTTTCATGGATGGGTGGTTCACCCCCATCCCTCATTAACTCATGAGGAGCCTCTTCACCTACCAACCTAGCGAGTAATTCATTTCGGGGCCAGCGAGCCGCTCTTGATCTTCAGGCCAGTGAAGACCAAATACAGTATTGGTTTCGCTGGAAGTTAGCGCCACCATTCCAGGTGCCTTCCACCACCTTTCATCAGCCATCGTGGTCTCTTTTCAACACATCCCCCTCCCAGCAATCCTATAACATATATTCATAACATTATTTACATTCGTCGACCTTTTATATTAAGGTCCATTCAAAATCACACATTCACATCTTTGATTTTGCCATAGTTCTTGGCCAGTACAGTTATTTTTACAGACTGGGGGAAACAAAGTGTTACAAGCTACATGTAGCTTGTAAATGGGTTTGCATGATACTTTTCTTGTGTTTGCTAATGAGATGGGGTATTGAAGCCCAATGTAGGGTTAGCAGAGGAGAATTTGGTGACTAAATTTTTTATGTCCTCAAGTAGCTCAGGAGTGGAGCATGATAAGGTGATTGTTATCCAAGGGAAATGGGAAGAAGGTCATTGATGTGGTGGAACATGAAGGAGGTGCACAAAGGGAGGGAAAGAACATGGGTGTATCATACTGTTGGAAAAAGTGTATGTTGTGTTAAGAAAAAGGCTCAATGACTCAAAATGTTTCTTGGAGAGGATATACGCACACACCAAGTGGTGGAGCTTGCAAGTTAGGCATTGGTTGGTTGTTTCTTTTGTAGATGGACAATGAAGAAAGTTATTCTAAAATGGATGGTAGAGGTATGGAAATTGATGATTGGTTATGTTCCTATTTATCATCTATTGGCTTGACATTACTTTGAATTCATATTTAGAAGTGAGGGGGGTGCCCAGAAGATCTAAGGATCCCACCATTTGTAGGGATAAACACCTTTATAACTGAAAAGGTGGAGCCCTTGTTTCAACTCATGTATGTAAAGTCACCCTTGCAATTGGTTTATGTGAAAATTTAGGACTTCCATTGGATTTTTGGTGAATGAAGGTTTTTTTGGCCATTAGTAACCACATTGGGTCTTGATGGAGGAAATATATCTCGCAAAGCTTAATACTTGTATTATATATCATGTTTTGGTAGTGGTTGACCTTCGTGATAGGATGGCAGAGGAGAGAGTGCTACAGAGGAAGGATACCCAACATTATCAACCTATGGACTATGTTGGTAACCATTTCATATGTGCAATATGTCACCTGTCAAAATACCATGCCCTTAGTTTTTCTAAGAGGTTGTGGGTAAGGAAAGAAGGTGTGGCTCCGACTCCTTTGAAGGATATGTCACCTATTGAATTTAAATTTGAATTTGGAAATGGATTGTCAATTTCTTTAATGGAATCCAAAGAAGTAGAAAATACTCATAAACAGGTGGAGGAAGTGCTTGCTTTAGCCATGGAGGAGGTGGGGCCATAAAATCTTAATGTCATGTAGGAGTAGAGGAAAGGGTTGGATCCTTTTTTTTTAATTACAACCTTCTAAAAATTTGGCCAAACATAGTCTTGTATCCACAAAATCTATTTTTTTCAAGTATGGATAATTAGTCATTGGATTTTATGGATGGGCCTACCCCAATGGTTTCCTTGAATAAGATTCCTCTATGGAGGAAGCATGGATCCCATGGTGTTAAAGTATCTAATAACTCAATCCCTCATTTTAAAGATATAGGAGGGGGAGATGCCTTCGGGAATAACTAGGGGAATTCAATGATTTATAAGGAAAATCATTTATGTGTGTATGTGGGGGGGAGCGCGGGTGTAGGAGGTTTCAAAAGTAGGGGTGGAGGGAGGACTTAGTATGGGCACACTAAAGGAAGGATCGTTAACTGGGAGGGGGAGAAAGTCAAATGTATCCATAGCCAAGAGGGAAATTCAACAATGCAAGTAGAAAACTCTTCCAGGGACCCTTAGATTAGTCTAAGCCCCATTGGAAAGTATCCCATGATTGTTATGACCTTTAATATCTGGAGCTTGGGTAGACCATTAAAAAAACAAGCCCTTCAGAAATTCATAGATATCCACCATCCTCGTGTGATCCTGATTTAACAAACCATGGGAGAAGGAAATAACATTGTAGGAGATCTATTAAAATATTGAAGGGTTTATAATTTTTTTATCATTTGAATCCATAGGTAGGTCTGGGGTTTTTTAATTGGGTGGAGGATAACTTCAATGAAACTAACAAACTATGTGATTCTTGCATTAGATATAAAAGTTGAATTTATTTCTTTGGACTTGGGGAAAGCATTTATGATTGTGAACAACTATGGGCCCTATGACGAGAGAATGGTTTTTTGGGATGGTCTTTTAGCATAAGATATTTTCAGAAGGGAAAACATAATTCTTGGTGGGTGTTTGAACTTTACTTTGAGTCGAGTAGATATATGGGGAACTACTCAACTAGATCCCATAGTAGAATATTTTGTTAGAAAATTTGTGGACGTTGGTTTGATGGATGTTGAGCCTATTAAAATAGTGTCTAGATGGAGGAATTTGTGGGTAGGCAATGAAAGGGTGGAAAAATGAACTAAACTCTTCTTAATTTTACAATCCATTATGACTAACCACTTGGGTTGAGCCAAGGAGGGCATAAAAAATATGCCATTACTTTTTCAATTTTTAGGGGAAGAAGTCAAGCCTCCAAGTCCATTTAAGTTTAACTCTATGTGATTGGAAGATGATGGATTTTTTATTCTAGCAAAAGCTATATGGAAACATTTTGATGATTTCCTTATGGAATTAGTTAGCATACAATTCACATCCAGCCTTAAGGTGGCCAGGAAGGTAGTGATTGCATGGGATTATGTGAAACTAATAAAGGATTATTAGGATTTAGATTCAATTGAACGAAAAATTGAAAAATTCTATTCCAAGGAGGCGGATGGAGTACTTGATGAAGATACTAGATTATTGTTGAAGGAGTTGGAACAAAAAATGGGAGAATTATAGCAGACATAGAGGCACAATGGAGACTTAAGAGTCATGAGTTATGGCTAGCTAAAGGCAATTAGAACACAAAATAGTTCCATAACTATGAAAATATAGGAAGAACATCAATACAAATTGGGGTTACGGAGAGAGGATGGCTTGACAACTAACAAATTCAAGGACATAGCTTTGCAAATGGTAAACCATTTAGGAAATGTTTAGAAAGAGGAGAAGGCAATTACTTTTGTGAAGGTAGTCAAAATGAACTCCTTTCCTATCTTTGCATTTGAAGATGATAATGGGAAGCTCGTGGAAGTTATCTCTAAAGAGGAACTTCAAGTAGTTATGCATAGTTTTTTGAAAGATAAGATTTTGGGTCCTAATGGTGGGACAATCAAGTTTTTTTGGGGATGCCATGAGTTGATAGAGGATGATCTATTAAAGGTAGTGGTGGAGTCAAGGAAAACCGAGAAGGTGATAGTAGCCTTCAATTCTATTATTGTTGCACTAATTCCCAGGAAAGACAACTTTGCACCTTTTCATGACTTTAGGCCTATTTCTCCATGTAACTATATTTATAAAATATTCGCTAAGATCATTGCTTTGAGGGTTAAAAGGATGCCATTGAGTCAGTTTCGAATGAACAGTTTGAGTTCCCACATGGTAGGAAAATTCATGATGTCTCGGGAGTTTCTTAACAAGGCATGCATACAATCAAAACCAAGAGACTAACGACCATGGTGTTGAAACTATATTTATCAAGAGCATATGATCAAGCTAGTTGGATGTACCTAAGGCTTGTGTTGATTCAGATTGGGTTTAGTGTTCACTTTGTAAATCGGATAATGAGCTACCTGACCTCGATGTGTTTTACAGTCTTAATCATGTTAGTTTTCTTCATATGAGATATGATGGATATTCGATATTTTAGTACAATAATGAGTGTTCCATATATAGGGAACATAAGGTGACCATCCATGAAAGGATGCATCCCTTGAATAATCAATAACTACTTATTATTATCATTTACTTATTATATACTATTTTAATAATCAATAATTAATTATATTATTAATTATTATCTTTAGAGAATGTCTTCCCGATGTTGTCCAAACATCAACACTCCCTCTCAACGAGGGAGACATTTTGCAACATGCCACTCTTGTCTTTGAAGTATACAAACTTCACCTTAGACTCATGACACTTGTCTGTTAGTCTTGGGAGACATCTCTCTCCCACCTGAACCGAGGAGAAACTCCTTCTACTATTCTCCCTCTAAGCCAATTAACTCTCTCTAAGATTAGGCTCACTTTAGGTCCGCATGTAATAGCATATAGCATCTTGAATCTTTATAATTCCTTGTCAAATCACCATGACTAGGACAAAGACCACAACAGGATCTTTCACCACAGGCACACACCTATGAGTGAATGTCAGCTGTCTGCAGAAGTCTACCAGTGCTTCCACTGCAACTTCTTTTTGTTGGTATGATGCACCATACTTTCCTTGTGCAAGCCTAAGTATGACGCATGTGAAGAAAGCTTCCAGGTGTAGCTTCAAGTTTCAACATGGCATCGCCTCTACAACAATAGTAATATTTCTTCTCCACAGACTCATAAAAAAGAATTTATCTTGGCCCGAGACAACTGCCCAATCACGACAGTGTCAACTTTCCACACAACAACACAAATTTCACTTTTCAGAAACCTGTATCAAAAGCATTACCTCTGGCCCGAGATAGTTGCTCATTGAGCGATCACTGTTGTTTTTCTTTGATATTTTTTTTGTATGGATATATTATTTTTCATCTACAAGCAATCACAGGTCAAATGAATATGCAGGAGGCATAATTTGATGGACGCTTCTCTGAATGCAGTCCATAGGTAGCCCTAAAAGCGCAAGTGTCTTATCCCAAACTTGGAGACATTTATCACTATCGGCAGCTTGTGCAAAATCTTTGTTTGGCTTGCAATTCGAACGGTAATATATACATCCTGTTGACTATCCTTTTCGTTGAATCTCTCTTGCAGTGGCACAAAACAATATCTTTCATTGTAATTGGGTACAACTCCCCTCACAATATTTGTGTTGACGACCCCCAGATGATCAACAATCACTTGGACTGCTTCTTTTGCAATAAGTTTGCTCGGAGATCGGAAGATATTGCACTCATCCACTCCCATCATCCTGTCAATGGAGATTCCATAGAGATCGACAGCAGTTACCTTCATACCGAAGGCGAGTTTTGACTCGAGTTTAGCCATGCAGGGAAATCCATATAAAAGCACTGCCCGCCATAGTTTACTGCACAACCAGCTACCCTCTAGCAGGCATGGATTACCCCATTTTCCTGGGCCTTCCCATGAGGGAGATAACCTAGTCCCGCTCTGATACCATGTTGGTTTTCTTCATATGAGATATGATGGATATTTGATATTTTATTACAATAATAAGTGTTCCATATATAGGGAACATAAGGTGACCATCCATGAAAGGATGTGTCCCTTGAATAATCAATAACTACTTATTATTATCATTTACTTATTATATACTATTTTAATAATCAATAATTAATTATATTATTAACTATTATCTTTAGAGAATGTCTTCCCGATGTTGTCCAAACATCAACAAATCAATGGCTCAACTTCCAATTTTTTTAGTCCCTTTAGAGGTCTCAGACAAGGATGCCCCTTATCACCTCTTTCTTTTTTATTGTGGCTAAAGGAATCAGTAGGGATATCTTAGAAGTAAGAATATAAGTTGCACTCAAGGGTATAAAGTTGGGCAGATATTTATACTTGATCCATTTTCTCTTTATTGATGGCGTTCTTTTATTTTGTGATTGTTCAAGAAAAGAAGCCTCTAAAATGAACGAAAATCTAGATATCTATTGTATTTCTACATGGATGAGGGTCAATGTTCATAAATATTTTATCTCCTTAAATGGGATGGAAGATGATCAAATGAGGGTTATTCCACAACTTTTTCCTTTATAGCAAATTGATTTTTAATCTAGCTTAAAGTACCTAAGGTTCTATATTAAGTCAAGTGACTATGGAGGTAGTGACTAGAAATGATTGATAGTGAAAGTAGAAGGGAAAATCAATCTTTGGTGCAATAGATGGT
>ML801654.1:310895-321478 GCA_009831015.1 Picea engelmannii
CTAAGATTAGGCTCACTTTGGGTCCACATGTAATAGCATATAGCATCTTGAGTCTTTATAATTCCTTGTCAAATCACCATGACTAGGACAAAGACCACACCAGGATCTTTCACCACAGGCACACACCTATGAGTGAATGTCGGTTGTCTACAGAAGTCTACCAGTGATTCCACTGCAACTTCTTGTTGTTGGTATGATGCACCATACTTTCCTTGTGCAAGCCTAAGTATGACGCATGTGAAGAAATCTTCCAGGTGTAGCTTCAAGTTTCAGCATGGTGTTGCCTCTACAACAACAGTAATATTTCTTCTCCACGGACTCATAAAAAAGAAGTTATCTTGGCCCGAGACAACTACCCAATCACGACAGTGTTGAATTTCCACACAACAACAAAAATTTCACTTTTCAGAAACCTGTAGCAAAAGCATTAACTCTGGCCCGAGATAGCTACTCATTGAGCGATCACTGTTGTTTTTCTTTGATATTTTTTTGTATAGATATACTATTTTTCATCTACAAGCAATCACAGGTCAAATGAATATGAGGGAGGCATAATTTGATGGACGCTTCTCTGAATGCAGTCCATAGGTAGCCCTAAAATCACAAGTGTCTTATCCCAAACTTGGAGACATTTATCACTATCGGTAGCTTGTGCAAAATCTTTGTTTGGCTTGCAATTTGAACTGTAATATATACATCCTGTTGACTATCCTTTTCGTCGAATCTCTCTTGCAGTTGCACAAAACAATATCTTTCTCTATAACTGGGTACAACTCCCCTCACAATATTTGTGTTGACGACCCCTGGATGATCAACAATCACTTGGACTGCTGCTTTTGCAGTAAGTTTGCTCGGAGATTGGAAAATATTTCACTCATCCACTCCCATCAGCTCGTCAATGGAGATTCCAGAGAGATCGACAGCAGTTACCTTCGTACCGAAGGCGAGTTTCGACTCGAGTTTATCCATGCAGGGAAATCCATATAAAAGCACTGTTTGCCACAGTTTACTGCACAACCAGCTGCCCTCTAGCAGGCATGGATTGCCCCATTTTCCTGGGCCTTCCCGTGAGGGAGATAACCCAGTCCCACTCTAATACCATGTTGGTTTTCTTCATATGAGATATGATGGATATTCGATATTTTATTACAATAATAAGTGTTCGATATATAGGGAACATAAGGTGACCATCCATGAAAGGATGCGTCCCTTGAATAATCAATAACTACTTATTATTATCATTTACTTATTATATACTATTTTAATAATCAATAATTAATTATATTATTAATTATTATCTTTAGAGAATGTCTTCCTGATGTTGTCCAAACATCAACAAATCAATGGCTCAACTTCCAATTTTTTTAGACCCTTTAGAGGTCTCAGACAAGGATGCCCCTTATCACCTCTTCCTTTTTTATTGTGGCTAAAGGAATCAGTAGGGATATCTTAGAAGTAAGAATATAAGTTGCACTCAAGGGTATAAAGTTAGGCAGATATTTATAGTTGATACATTTTCTCTTTATTGATGGTGTTCTTTTATTTTGTGATTGTTCAAGAAAAGAAGCCTCTAAAATGAAGGAAAATCTAGATATCTATTGTATTTCTACATGGATGAGGGTCAATGTTCATAAATATTTTATCTTCTTAAATGGGATGGAAGATGATCAAATGAGGGTTATTCCACAACGTTTTCCTTTATAGCAAATTGATTTTTAATCTAGCTTAAAGTACCTAAGGTTCTATATTAAGTCAAGTGACTATGGAGGTAGTGACTAGAAATGATTGATAGTGAAAGTAGAAGGGAAAATCAATCTTTGGTGCAATAGATGGTTATCTAGGGGTGGGATACTTTGGTTAAAAGTGAAAACATGAAAATGGGTAACACTTTTGCTTGTTTTTTTATGAACAAAATTGTAAAATTTTATGTTTCTTCAACTTCAACCCCTCTAAACTCATGGTTTCTTTGAGAATTTCAATTTTAAGTAAAAACAAGATTTGTAGATAATTGTCTTACCTCCACACCCATTTTTTCCAATATTTATGGAAATAGTGGGATAAATATGGTGCTTATTAACTACATATACTTTAAAATTTAGGTAAGGATAATGAGTGACCTACGTGGGCATCTAGTTTTTTAGAGATGGATATTTAATTTTCGGAATATATATATATATTGCAATAATGCTTATATTATATTTTTTTATTTTTTGGATTTAAGTACTATTTATTATTTATTTATCGAAATAGAGTAAAAAACTAAGTAATATATATATATATATATATATATATATATATATATATATATATATCAACAAACTTTTGTGGGCACCAATTTTCTTTTTTGATGTGATTATTACCAAGAAAATTAAAAATGTAATACCCTTTTGAAGAGTGCATTATAATTTTTTGGGGGGTATTATAGTTTTGACAATATTGACTTTTCATTTTAGATGATTTTCAGAATAGTAAAATTCTTAAGCAATAAAGTTTAGAACAAAATTATTAAAAAATAAAAAATCTTAATAAAAATAAAAATAAATGTTTATACCATTACAAACTAGATTCAAATAAGAATCCATTGGAATACGTTTGACGGATGATCTTCAAAACCTACAGGGGGTTTCCCTTATTGAAGTCGCAGGTTTTGTGAAAAATGTTGTCGAATTTATTGTTATGGTTGACCAAAAAATCTTAGTTGAGAGTTTTTAAAACTCTCAATTGAGAGTTTTTGTAATCCTATAATGGGTTAGAAACTCACAAAATATTGACCAAGAGTTTATAAAACTCTTGGCCTAGAGTTTATAAGAAAGACTTTCAACCTAGGGTTTTGTTGAATTTTTCCATAGCCTCATTGAGCTTCCTTCACCACACCTCACTCCAAAAAGTGTTACCCATTTTCTCATTTTCACCCTTGAATCTATACTAGAGGCCATACATACTAGCACGCCTTGGGGTTTTATTCCCGAAGGTCTTTTGAGAAAATAGGGAAGATTTGTTTAAAGTTATTATGGTTGCAGAAAAAGGAGAATGAGGGAATTCTTCTACTTAAATGGATAGTTATTGCAAATCCTAAAGACCTAGGGGGTTGGGGGGTAAAGAACATCCATCACTTTGGGAAAGCCTTAGTAGCCAAGGGCTTGTGGTGGATAATATCCAACAAGGGTCTTTGTATCCAAGTCATTACACATAAATATATTGAACCTTCCACAATAGAGGAGTGGGTAAAAAAATCCCTTAAAAAGCATCCACAATGTTTCAATAGTATAGAAGTCCATTGTCGTATCCTTTCCATTGGTTGGGAATTAGATAGTATGGAAGGTGGGGAATGGTGAAATGGTAACAATTGTATTTGACCCTTGGGTTGGTTGTTGTAAGGAATATAAACTCCTTGATGGGTTGATTGCCTCTCTCCAAGAAATAGACATATCAAATCTATCTTAAGAAACCTATCAAGATATTACCACCTTTTGGTCTCAAGAGTCAAAGCCTACAAAAGTATTAGGGTTGCATGGAAATGAAGGTGATCTTTGGGAAGCCAATTTAAAGTAAAGTTGAAGGTGAGCCATGTTAGAATCAAGGAATATGAAGATGAGTGGATCTAGTCAAAAAATACAACCCCGGGAGTCTATACTCCTAATATAGGATATGAAGCTATGTTTGTCAATGTGAGACTTGAAGAATATCAATGGTGGTGGAAACCACTATGAAAAAATAGGGCTCTACTCAAAGCCATAATCTTCATGTGGTTGGCTATGATTATATGGCCTTGACCTGGGAGGTCTTGCAAAAGAGGAATGGGCATGGATTGGACATAATGTTATCTTGTTAAGAAAGGGAGGAAACATTTGATCATATTTTAATCTACTGTAGCTACACAAAATAATATATTGTAGCTATACAAAATAGGCATGGGTTAACATGGAATCCTTACTAGATGTTAGATAAGGGTGGCATGGAGATTCAATAGATGATTGCTCAAAATCTTGGCAGCCTCATTCTGAACTAAAAGAATATAAGGCCCTTACTATCATAGTATCTTGGGGTATATGGATGGATAGGAAGGACAAAATATTTGAATATAGGAAGATTCCTCATTTTAAATGAGGAATATTTGAAAATTTCCAAAAGTGGTGGAAACCACTACGGAAAATTAGGGCTCCACTTAAAGTTAGAATCTTCATGTGGTTGGATATGATGAATAAGGCCTTGACCTAAGAAGTCTTGCGAAAAAGGAATAGGCATAGGTCAAGCACATGTCCTATATGTCAAGAGAGGGAGGAAACAATTGATCATCTTTTAATCTACTATAGTTATAAAAGAATGTCTATCTTGACATGGAATCCTTGCTAGGAGTTAAAGAAGGTGGCATGGCCTAACTCAATAGATGAATGTTTACAATCTTGGTAGTCTTGTTCTGACTAAAATAATATAAGGTCATTCCTATCATATTATCTTAGGGTATATACTTAGATATGAATGCCATAATATTTGAAGATAGTTATATTCCTAATTTTCAATGTTCTCTTTAGAGTAGAACTATCTTTGCAAGTTTCAGGTTCCCTCTAAAGGTCTCTTCCCAGAGGTATATTTTTTGTGTTCATATAGACAAAGCTCACTCTTGGGGTTATTTTGATGGTTCCTTCCAAGGTATCCCATATTATTGTGGAGTATGGAGGTTATTTCTTTTTAATCAAGATCATTTTTATAGGCTTTAGGTAGAACTTGAAGGGGGAACAAAATAATTATGCTTAGTTTCTTTGTTTGAAACTATTACTAAGATTGGTTATCTTCAAATGGATCTCAAAATTGTAGCTTTTTGGTGACTCTATGGTGGTTATAAATTGGATGAAGAGGGAAAATAGAACACAAAATTTGCTTTTAAGTCTTATTTTCAAAGAGATTAAGAACATCCAATTTGGTTTTTATTCCATTTCTTTCTCTCATGTGTTTAGAGAGATCAACTTTGCAGTTGATTCTCTCTTCAAAGACAGTCTTCAATTGGAATATGGGGTTTGTACAATGATGGAGTCCAAGGATCAGAAAATTCAAGAGATCACATTACCATTTATGGGATTATCAACACTATCACCATCTTATTTTCATTTATTTTTCTTTGTTTACAATTCATATGTGGACTTATGATGATGAGGATAAGACCTATCTGAGTGTTTGGTTATGGGAAAATTCAAAATATCTTATGGGCTTTCTAAGGAATTTTATTTGAAGCTTTTGAAGGTATTCTTTATGAACTTTTGAAGTAATATTTTTGACATTATATTTGCGTAGTTGAGTCTAGACAGGTCTTGAATTATATATGAGCTTAAAAACAAAATGTAGAGAAAAATTTAGATACCAAAAATAGTATTTTATTTTGTCTTTTTGTTGTGAATATTGACCTTGAGGGATGTCTAGGAATAATGAAAAAATATTCATAATGTATTTATTTTCATTTCGAATAGAAATGCATTTTTTAAGGAAAAAATAATTAAATAATGAGCCACTAAATTAAATAAATAAAAAATATATCAAAAATTAATACTTAGTTGGGAAATTTTAATTTGAATGACATGAATCAATTTTAGACATTGTGGAGTTCAAGATTGAGATCCCTCTTGAGTTTCCCAAACTTTTTATGTACTCAAGTTTAGGGTTTATATTTGAATGGAAGGTGGGAAGGACTTATCAATGTAGTTAATGAGTTTGGTTGCATATTCACTCTTGCCTTTTCTTAGTCAAAATATATTTTTGGGGCGAGGTGGGAGATATGAGGTATTCCTAGGGATAAATTTCAATGCACAACATGCCCATAGGCATATTAAGGTGATATTAACATTGGTTGAGCAACAAGGGAGAATTTTGGAAGCATGCTCACATTGGAAAGACTTTGGTTATTATCAAGTGTAAGGGGATGAGAAGTGCTTACTTTCTTGAGCAAAAGGAGAAAACACAATTTTTTCTTTGTGGGTCTCCTCAATGAGTAATTATTAAGAATTAACATTTAAAAGTTTCCTCTTAATTATACCTCCCCTTAGGATGACACCAGAAACTGATCTAGTGTTATAGCAAGTTCATTTTTGTTTCAATAAGGTAGAGGAAGGGAACTTCAACTTAAATAGATAAGTAGGAGTCATATACAATCCATGGGTATAAGGAAGGGAACATTTGGTGGCTTGTGTCTTAAGTGAGATAAGATTGGATAGAGGATGTGTGTCTTGTCATCAAGAGATATGAATTAAGAAGAGATGAGTGGAGGTGAAGTGGGAATATTTTTAAATTGTACATACACATCCTACAATAACACTTAGAGTCTCATGGATTGGTTTAGAAACAACAATTGAGGAAGTGCTCATATCTAATATTTTCTTTTTAATGCAAGACAAATTTTCTTTTAAATATTTTTTTTATGTGCCTACTCTCAGACTAGAACTAGTTTGGAAAGTACACAATTATATAGTAGATAGGATGTTATGAACCACCTTCCCCAAATAGCATAAAAATCAAAAGAAGAAGTAACTCCACACATTTAGAATGACAAAGGATTAATGAATAAGAAGGCACTTTGATGGGGAAACCTCCCTTTACAATATATCCAATGCACACGACAAGATGCCTATACAAATGAATCTCCTTTATTATAAATAAGAGATAAAGTGAGCATGATGTAACCTACCACTAATCTAACCTAACCATAACCAATATACTAATAATTAATAAGGGTTAGGGCATTAACATAGCCCCCCTCTTTTAAAAATCTCTCCCATCAAAGCTTGTAATTGAGGTTGTTTCTTCATGAATTGCTCATTTTCCCATGTAGCTTATTCTAGAGGCATATTCTTCCACTTCATTAGGTACTCCATAATGGTTCTATTTTGAAAATATAGATAATGTTGATCTATAAGTTTCTCTGGTTCAAAAATCAACTTCCCTTCATCTAATTCTATAATTTTCATTTGCATTGGCATAGTTTGTCCGAGAACCTTTTTTAGGAAATATACATGAAAAACCTTATGAATGAAAGAAGAAGGAAAATATAACTCATAAGCCATATCTCCAATATTTCAAAGAATATTGCAGGGTCCATAAAATTTTGGAGCTAGTTTTTTATTCTTTTTTTTTAGAGTATATTGCTTTTAAGGTTATAGTCTCAAAAATACCCAATCATCCTCCTCAAATCGTCTTTCACTTCAATGTTGATATGCTTGCTACTTCATCTTTTTCTACGCCATTTGAAGGTTTTATTTAAGAATTTTCAGAGTTTCTTTAGTCTTTTTCATGTGTGAGTCTACTACATGTACTTTGGAATGGTCCTACAAAAATTATGTGTGATAGGTGGTATTATACCACCATTATGCCAGAGGAATCCACTTCACCCATTGAGATTACTTGTTTGAAGAATAACAATGAATTTAACCCTCTAAACATTTGTTAACTATTTATATTTTACCATATGTTTGTGGATGGTATGTTGAACTCATAGCTAGTGTTGTTCCACTCATCTTCCATAACTCTTTCCAAAAAATTATTGTGAATTTTGGATCTATGTCACTTACTATTACTTTAGGAATCCATGAAGTCTATGAATTTCCTTCATGAACACTTCTACCACTTGGCTTGCAGCATGTGTACTTTGAATTCCACAAAAATGTGCATATTTTGTGATTCTATCCACAACCACAAAAAAGGAATCCTTAACTTCCAATTTTGGTCAACTTACTTGTTATCTCGTGGTTATCTCTTCCATCTTTGATTAGGAATGTGTAATGGTTGAAGTAACCCTATAACCTTGACTATTTCTCCTTTATTTCTTTGGCACACCTGACATTCTCTTACAATTTTTTGAATATCTTTCTTCATTCCTTCCCCAAAGAATATATTTTTTGATCCTTTGATTTGTTTTAAGGAACCCTAAATGTATGGCCATTGGAGATTCATGAGACTCCCTTAATATTCCTTGCTTCAAATTTGATTGAGGGAATAAAAATATTCTACCCTTGTACCAAAGGATATCTCTCTTCCACTCTCAATGTTCCGTAGAGATATTCCCTTCTTTTAGAAATTGTATTTTATGTCTAGTACTATTGTCATCTTTCCATTTATGGTGAGCTTCTTCCAACCACACATGAATGTAAGATGTATTAAAATACAAATTATAGGATTCTTCTATTCTAGAAAGGGAATCTACTACCACATTGTCCTTCCCTATCATGGTCTGTTTTGAATTTAAAATGCCTCCCAATGAGATATTGTTGCCTTGTTTATTGCATGTAAAATTTCTACCATTCTTTTTCATATGTAGATTTCACCAAGTCTTTTCCATTGAACTATTTACTTTCAAAATCCAATGATCTCTCTTCTTGCATAAATATTGCTCCAATTCCTAGTCTCAATGCATCACATTTGACCATGAATGTTTTGTCAAATTCAAGTGTTGCTAATACTGGTGTAAAAGACATAGCATCCTTTAAGAGTGAGAATTCTAAGGTAGCCTCTTTATTCCATACAAATGAATTTTGCTTCAAGAGATATGTGAGTGGGCCTGTAATGCGTGCATAATTCTTAACAAATTTTTGGCAATATCTTGTAAGGTTAAATACTCCTCTAAGGCTCTTGATGTTCTTAGGAATAGTCCATTTTGTGATAGCCTGAATATTTTGAGGGTCTACCTGTAATTATAAGACAGTGGGTTGGGGATAATAATAATAATAATAATAATTAAAAAAAAATACAAATTTAGAATTCACCATAAATATGTGTCGTTGCTTGTAAGTGTAACGAGCTATACTATATAGTATTATGCACAACCCTTACGCTTGCCAGTTTTGAAAACGCACGAGCTAAAAAAGGGTGGAGTGACATTCCACTATTGGCCCCTAGACATAAGAAAAATGAAATTTAGCTTTAGGAAACTTAAGTGTAATTATTTTCAATTTGCAATAAGGTCCATGGAGGATCTATGAGACAAAAAAAAAGTCTCTATAACAACTTTTCTTCCTCATATTTCTTGTTAATGATGATTATGTTAAAACTCAAAAGGCATTCCCTTCTCAATAGGTTCTATAGATTTTTATAGTTGTGTTGAAAACCACTACAAAACACTTTGGTTTTGTAAAGAGATTAGATTCATATTTCAGATTAAGAAGGTGATTGAAAAGGAATGTATTCAAACATTTAGTACCCAATCTGAGTCACTACTATCTCACTGTTTTCACAATGATTGAGGTTGCAATGGTGGAAGAAATGGACTTGAATGACTCCTAGAAAGCCATGTACAATATGTAAAAGTTGAGATGACCCCAAAAATGAGCAATAACCACAATGGTCATCCCTTTGAAATGTTGTATTTCCTGGTTTTTTTACATCAAAACCCATCATACGAAACCCATGTTTTGAGCTACAACTTATACAACATATTTAGATTCAGTGTAATACAAAAAAAATGGATGGAAAAAATGATCATATTTTCCAATCATTAATGTCCATTGTCAAAATTGAAGATACATCCCTAGAATATCCCAGAAATATTCCCAGAACATCTAAGAAATCTGCCTAGAACATCCCTAAAAAATGTCTGGAACATCTCTAAAATATACCTGGAACTTTTTGGGGATGACTAGAAAGTCCTTGAGTCCCCAATGAAGTCCCCAATAGTTTGAGGATGTTTCCTAGGGTTCCCCAAGTCCTTGAAACATTGGAAGAATGTGTATGGGTTTATATTCTTTTGGAGGGGGGGATGGGTCCCCATGCAACATAGGATATATATTCTTGAAACTTAACAACAAAGTTTTCATCGTCATCATTGCTATAATGATTTTCTCTTTCAAATTCCTTTTTATAGTAGCCTTCCAAGAAAGTCGCAATTGAATAAAATTGCCTCCAACATTCTTTAGATATTGAATGAAAGTCTCGTAATTATGAATCCCAAAGGCAAAGAAATTCCTATACCATTTTATTGCATCTCTCTGGAGGGACATCATAAATAGCTTCATTAACATGTCTTTGTGGGAAATCCCAAGCTGATGAATACAAGTGTGGAAATCCCTCAAATGTTGCATGGGGTTATCATTATCAACTCCTTGAAATTTATGGAGGAATTCTAAGTATTCTTCAATATTAGGCATATGATTAGGAAAAATAGGTAAAACAAAGAAATTCCCATGACTTTGGTATAAAAATAATGTGAAGTCACTAATATGTGGAGTCACTAGGTGAAATCTTTCTTCTAAAGATATTCTTGAAAAGAACCATGTACCCTGCCATCCTATTCTTATTCACCACCAAGAAACATAACTTAATGTTTTGTCATTTCCAAGGGAAAAAAAAAAATCAAACATTCTTCCTTGACAATGGTGCCAATTCATAGGTTTATTCTTGAGATGTTCTTGGCTAGGAAACTATTCCAAGTCATCCGCCAGAGGCTTAAGAACCTCCTTGATTTAGACCACAAGATGACTCTTGGACCAAAGGGGGAGCCCTCATATATCTTTAGAGTTGGATTCCTATTGTCACTTCAACATTGACTCTATCCTATGAGATTTAAATGACCATATTTTAATTGCTTGTGAGAAAGACTAAAAGAAAAA
>ML801655.1:0-22588 GCA_009831015.1 Picea engelmannii
ATGTGACATTAGAGGATGTTATGTGCAATGTCCCATGTGAAATGGAGGCATAAAGGATGATACATGCTTCAAAGGTTGGCATATCAAAATGTAAACTCTAGATTCTTTCAAATGAAGAAAATGAATTATGTGCAAGTTCCAAGTTAGAAAGGCAAGAATACCTAGAGGGTTTATCCATCAAATGTCGAGATGTAGTTGTGAGAAGATGAGGGTTATGCCATAAGTAGTGAAGAATTGAAAGTGTACTCCAAATTTTACTCAATGGATGGGGAATAGAGAAAGGCTTGGTCTAGAGTGGTGCTCTCAAAAAAATAAGTAAGAAGTAAACTAGAATTGAAGTTAAGAACACGTACCTATTTTCGATATTTGATACAAAGTTAGAGGTAGAGATTGGTGCATACTTCAATAAAGTACTGTACTATTTTCCATGGAGCTTGATGAAACTACAACCACCTACACATTAGGTTAGATAAGTAACGTGGTGGATATAAATTCCTTATTAATGCCTAGCACAAGGTGTCCCATGTAGTTATATAGGTGGGAGTGCTACTTGTAGCATGTTCTATGTTTAACTCCACATATGCCTTGACAACATTTTCGTGATACTGCCACCAAGATTATGCAAATCCCTCTAAATGGTTATTTGCAAAAAGGAGGTGTTGTGTCTCGGTCATATTTGGGTAGGTTTGGAAGTAGATAGTGAGGTTACGTATCTATGAATCCAAAACATCCCTGTGCATCTAGCCACCATACTTAGGTAATGAGATTCTGGTGTCTAATTGGAAGGTGGAGGTGGATCTGCAGTAATGGTACGGGCCCATATGAAAAATATAATCCCAACAACAACAATTGTCTTTTCTATCCAACTAGCTAGCCAACCTAGAGACTAAGGGGTTCTCCTCCCTTGATGGAATACCCTTCTAGTTAGCTCAGATAGCTAACCAACCCAAAGAAGGAGGGATGATATGCCCTTGATGCATATTCTTCTAGGGATATCTAGCATTAGTTAATTAATCGTTGTGTGTGCTATTTGGTTTGAGGATCACTTTCCAACCCTTAGCTATGTACATATGCATATAATATTATTTTCTAGTCTTTGAGTGATGTGCATCCTTAGATTAAGGTTGTGGACTTGGAGAGATATGTAATGCTATAATAAGGGCACTTGCCTCATTAATAAAGTGGGCAAGTTGTTCTCATCTACTCTATTTTTTGGGTTTTTCACGATTCTATCTTTTCTTTATATCGCCAACAACAAGTTTTGTCTTGGCTCTATCTCTAATTTGTTTTGCAAGTAAGTTGTTGCTTATCATTTGGTATTAGAGCAATAATATATTGGCTTACTCCTTTTCGTTTGTATGTTAAGGTTTGAACCAAGAAAGATATAGGTGGGAGGGCGTACTCCAAAGGAAGCAAATTTGATCTAGAGTGGATGTGGGGTGGGAGGGAACCTCCCAAAAACCCAACATTGCTAAATGTTCAGTGGGATATGAGCTAAAGAAATAGATTCAAGTGAGAAAGAAATCTCGAATCACATGCTCTGATTGCATGCTATAATTAAACTCAAGTATGAACAATGAAAATAAGAAAGAAATAAGAGATCAACATTGTTTTCCTAAGTTTATAAAAACATACTCGATGCTTCAATAGGTAAAAAATATCAAATCATTGACATGATAAGATTATACATACATGATGATACTTTCAATTATGACTTTATTGTCCTTTAATCCCTGGGTGAATTCACATAGCTTGAGTAAATCACAAATTACTGCCACTAAAAACCGATTTTCCTGCCATTACAAAAAGCAAAAACAATTAGTAGAATATCAAAAAATATGAACTTGTATAAACGACTAATCTATTTTTGTTTACATAGAAAATACATTTATAAAAATTTGTTTAACTCTATTGTTGTGCTATTTTATGCTTACAACTATAAAAATGACATTTGCGAAAAACATAGTATACATGGTCCTCCATCATAGAACCCGAAATAGAGCCAATTTCCCAACAAAGCATGTTCAAGTTGTTCCATGTCCAATCTTTTTAACTAAATTGTTCCATGTCCAATATTCGCCATTAAGTTGTCCATTAATCTTTGAGAAGATTCATGTGCTGCCCATGTTTTCTATTCTTTCCTTTGTTGTTTTTTGTAGGCTCCCAGACACGTAAAATACAACCAAAGAAAGAATTAAAAAACATGGGTAGCAGATACCTTGTCGGAAATGTATTGTGGATCATGGAGGTGACTGCCCTTTGAACCTGCATTTGTCAAATACAATAATAGGGTAAATGACTGAATAATAACTATACATGAATGAGCTTGTATTTGACAAAGAGAATTAAACGTTATATGACTGCATAATAATTAAATATGTACGATGCTATAACAATACTAAAGGGGAGTACCTCATGAATGAGCTCCTCTTGGTTTCAAGAATAATTTATTCTCTACTAAACAGGACCAACCACATGAAGGTGGAAGCTCATTTGGTCCCTCCCCCCCTCACATCACTCTCAATTCCTCATAGTCAGTCATGCATAACAAGTAGAAAAACAAGAATTAAAGGTAAATGAAATCAAGGTGTTACATTCATACAAAACATAGAAGGTCCACGCACAACTAACAAAACAAAAAATTGTACAGTCAATAATTTATATTAATAAAATTTGTCCTGAAAGTATGTACAATCACTTCTTTTTTTGTTTCTTCTTTTTGATAAAACTCCTGAGTGTATCATCATTAGGATCGTATCGATCCCAAACTTCAACTATTGGGTCTTGTTCTACTACTGGAAGATGATGGATGGTCATCTCAATCATTCTACTACTTCTAGTAGTAGGACATGGATGCCGATGCACTATAGGGGCATCCACTACAATAACATAAAACATTAAAAGGACATGGTTAGTCATTATTCATAGCAATGTTTCATTAGTACGAATATCATTAATATATTTTTTACCTGGAGGAGTAGTGGACATGACCATTGGTTGGATTGTTATTGTTTCCTCTCCTCTCCGAGCACCCTCATCTACATGCTCTATCATTGAAACAAGAAAATTTATAAGTACATGGCCATCTAAGGGAAATATAATAATCGCCATATTATACATTTTATTTTAAAGACACGCATACCATGATGATGGGTTTGTGAATGACTAGTATCATGGTGTTGTTGTCCACCACCATCAAATGAACATGTAACAACCTCACTGTTACGACAACAAAAGCAACATATGACATGTAATTTTTTTTTTTTTTGGCGTTAGGAATTATCCATTACAATTAATAACAACATCATTGACACAACATCCAAAATATTAGCGAAACAATATTAACAAATTATCAATCATTCAAGACATAAAGCCGACACATCATTGCCATGAATAACGATACACATATCGACGCATTAACACAAATAAATAGCAACCCATAATCATTACATTCATAAAAATAAATAAGGACACACAAACAATATGAATCACAAAGCGCTCAACTCCTCTCATCAGGATAATCATAAGATAACACCATGATAACATGAGATAACATAACGCTAACTTAAGGATCATAAATATAATCATAATAATGAAATATGATACTACCTGCCCAACCTACCCTGCAAGGCTAGGACCTCCAGGACACATAAGCAATGCTCAAGCCCAGGTTCCAATTGATTTTAACCATTTAAGGTCTCAAGGCTGGTGACTGTTCTGAGGAACAAGGAGGTGTATACATCCCACCAACAACAAGTCCAATAATCATATAGATCAATCCATCAATCCTATTCATCAATCATCATAACACAACGGTAATCAGTCTCGCCATCAATCATACATCCATATTAAATATTCGCTGCGTGCAAGAGTAACAATTCTAGAACAATCACATGTCGACTTAAGTAAAGGCACAAGAGAAACTAGCCACTAATCAGTCATAAATCAAATAATTCAAGACACAAGATTAATTAACATTAAAATCAAGGTGCAAGAGAAAATGAAGAAGCAATCGCGCGCCCACTTAAATTAAGTCGCACATGTAATTCTATTATTATATCACAACAAATCAACGACGCGAGGTAAATATTCATTAAATTGTTGTGGTGCCTAAGTAACTACAAAAATCCTTCAATCCATCATATTTTATGCGCACGAGAAATTTATTATCTAGAACAACATTCCTTTTATTACATTCCATTTCGCAAAAGTCTAAGGTCCACAAAATCATTTACTTACATTATAATTTACACACGCGATAAATCTAACTTCTAATTAATCTCATCATCAATATGTATTGCGCAAGGAAATATGAACCATAAATTCAACATACATCATATTAAGTTTAGGCGCAATAGTATCATCCTTTTAACTCAATGCGCAAGGAGATCTCCTCCTTTCAACAATTATGCGTCAACTCAATTAAGGGCGAAAGAGTAAACTACACACATGACTATCCACACCTAGCTATATATATCATGGCGCAAGTAAATTAATGATTAAATAATTTATCCATCCACATTAGTCTTAAGGCGCATCGAGACAATAGTTTACAATATCCTTAAAGATGAGCATATCACATTAAGGGACTCTGAATATAACATTAATGAAAATAACATCCAGGAGAGAATATAGTATCAATAAGAGCATAAGCATTAAAAGAATATGAATATAGCATTAAGGAGAGTGTATAACATTAACTAAGAGCATAAATCAATAAATAACATTAACGATTATGGCATTAAGGAGAGCGAATAACATTAAGTAAGAGCATAAAGCAGTAAATAACATTAACGATTATGGCAATAAAGAGAGTGTATAACATTAAGTAGGAGAATAAAGCAGTAAATAACATTAATGATTATGACATTAAGGAGAGAGAATAACATTAAGTAAGATAATAAAGCAGTAAATAACATTAATGATATAGCACTAAGGAGAGCATAGAAGTAATGGACTCTGAATATAAAATGCTAAATTGAAATTTTATTCCAATTCATAATTCATATAAATCAACCTTCTTATTATGTAACTGGAACTGCGCTGAGCTGGAAGACTCCCACCCACGTAGAGATAAATGGTAAAGACACATGCTAGCCTCCCCCATGGGATGGGCACAATTTACTCAAGAAAAACACAGAGGTAATAAGATGAAAACGCATGCTTGCCTCCCCAACAGGCTGGGAACAATTTACTCAAGAAAACACAAAGATATAAAGGTGAAAACGTAGGCTTGCTTCCCCAACAAGATGGGCATGATTTACTCAAGAAAACACAGAGATATAAAGGCGAAAACTCATGCTTGCTTCCCCAATAGGCTGGGCACTATTTACTCAAGAAAAATGCATAGAAATAATGGTGAAAACACTGGCTTGCTTCCCCAACAGGCTGGACACGATTTACTCAAGAAAAATGCAAAAAAATAATGGTGAAAACATGTGCTAGACTCCCCCACAGGATGAGCATGAATTAATCAATAAAAATGCATAGAAATAAAGGTGAAGACATGTTCTATCCTCCCCCACAGGTTGAGCACGATTTCTCAATAAAAATGCAGAGAAATAAAGGTGGAGACATGTGCTAGCCTCCCCCACAGGCTGAGCACGATTTTCTCAATAAAAATGCAGAGAAATAAAGGTGGATACATGTGCTAGCCTCCCCCACATGCTAAACATGATTTTCTCAATAAAAACGTAGAGAAATAAAGGCGACGACATGTGCTAGCCTCCCCCATATGCTGAGCATGATTTTCTAAATAAAAACGTAGAGAAATAAAGGTGAAGACATGTGCTAGCCTCCCCCACAGACTGAGCACGATTTACTCAATAAAAACACAGAGAAATAAAAGTGAAGACATGTGCTATCCTCCCCCACAGGCTGAGCACGATTTTCTCAATAAAAACGTAGAGAAATAAAGGTGATGACATGTGCTAGCCTCCCCCACAGGCTGAGCATGATTTACTCAATAAAAACACAGAGAAATAAAGGTGAAGACATGTGCTAGCCTCCCCCATAGGCTGAGCACGATTTACTCAATAAAAACACAGAGAAATAAAGGTGAAGACATGTGCTAGACTCCGCACAAGCTAGGCGTAAGAAGCATTCAACAAATAAAATGTAGAGGAAAAGCGTTGAGCCCAATGAAGAGAATTAAAGGTAACCACTTAGCGAAATTAAAGAATGAAATGATGTGAAAAAAAACAATCTTACAGGCCAACTGTCAAGGCTGAGGAGAAGGGAACACGGTGCAACGAATGTTTTCCAGATCAATTCGGGGCTGCAAATTCAGTTAAAAAAATTAAAATGGGACAAAGAACAATCAATGCCATGATGAAGCCTAATGCTGGGAAAATCTCTCATGGAGAATAAATAAAAGACTAAATTAACACAACGACATGCTTAACTGAATCTCATCAAAAACATTAAACCTTGAATAGATTTTCTAGCAATGCATATGCAATGAAATTAAAATACCATTTTAATTGAAACTAATGAGCGCAATCTCAGTTTGGAATTACCGTAACCAGAGGCGAAGAATCCGAAGCTGTTGTTCCGTGCTTGCGCTCCCTCCTGTCTCCTACTTGCTAACCGTGAAGACCTCATTGGTACCTCCCAACCAACACTAGGGGTACTCTTCTTCCTCCTTAGCCCCCCGAGCCGCAAAGGGGCCATGCACACAAAACTAAAGAAAAATCTAGCTCGCAGCTCGCCTCATAAGGTCAAGCCACCATTCTCTTTTCGAGCTGGGTATCCCAACTCCCACAAGAAAAATCAGTCAAAGAAATTCTGGCAGCATAACCTTATGCATACCAGTCGTGATCCATTCCTCTTCTCAGCCATTACTTTTATAGAGTTCTTCTTAGTGACCACTTGCCAATTTCACAATTAATTCGTTTTATTAAAATTTAATTAGGAAATACTCTCCCACGTACACTTGTCACCCGATCCCTTAGTTGCACCATAAATTCATTTATTTAATTTAATTAAATGTCAATTTCCCTCACCCATCCTAAAAACGCTCCTTGTTGTCCCTTTATTCCCTCTATTTCCTTTTAATGTCTGACACCTTTCTAAAACTTAGTTGTGTTTTATTTATAAAAGTTCTTTAATTAGACTAGACTAGATTCCTTTCTATGTTTCCACATTACTTTTTACATTCATATCCCCTTTTTGTCTAAGTTCCAATTTAGCATGTCTAGCACATAATCAATAATTAAATCTTTAGATAAATATTTCTATTTTAAATTCTTAACTTGATATTTCTTCATCCCCCTTTTATTAATTGATCATTCAATTTTTTATTTTATTTTTATAAGTCTTCTTACCCTATTTAGGCCTAGACTTAAGTTTCAACTAGGCCTAGAAATTATTATTATTATTATTATTTTTAAGGGAATATTCTAATTAATAAAAATTTTCTCATTTAACATTTATTTTAAGGCTCACCATGTCAAAACAAAATATCGTTTTCTAGGCACCTAGGTTCATTGACTCACCTTTATTAAAATCGTGACGTGCCCTTCAAGACGCACTATGTGCTCCAAGGGTGCCACTCACCTTTATTCATGTTTTATTGATGCAACGTGCCCTTCAAGATGCACTACGTTCTCCAAGGGTGCCACACGCCTTTGTTCATGTTTTATTTGCACGACGTTCCCTTCAAGATGCACTACATGCTCCAAGGGTGCCACTCGCCTTTGACTGATTTTGATAGTTGTCCAACCCTTGGAGTCAATACTCCATCAAGCGACCTTGTGAGAGACTAAGGGACTCTATGGAATAAGGACCCTGCCTTATTGCGTGCCCCTTAGAATCTTCGTGAGTGACTGTCTCAGTCTTCCCTCATGACATCCTGGATCTCTCGAAGTAGTTAATTGTCAATCCACAATTCAAGCCATGTCGAGAACGCTAGTAGGTTGTGGCAGGGCTGTTGCCACACCTCTCCCTCAATACCTAGTTGTTGTGCATGGCCCCTTTACTCCTAGTGTGAGTCTGATTAGCAAGCAATCGTCAGCCCACATCCATCAACGAAACACGTCAACGATCCATAAACAATATCATAATACACCCGATCATATGTCACATATGCATAAACATAAATACCCAAATCATATACAGTCCACTCCCTGACTCGATATGGAGTCCAAGGATGATCCATGTGGATATCAGTGGCCACCCACCTTTTCCAACTAGCTCAAAACAATTTTCTAGCAATTTTGGTAATTTACTATTTTTAGCAGTTTTCACTTTCAGAGCCGTTTTGAGGCCCTCAACGATGTTTTTTTGGGAAAACAAGTTTGCAATAGCAAAGTTTCTTTCATATTGTGCCTAAATTTAATCTCCTTGATGATACCTTTCCAACAGGCTATCATACGCCTAAAACATAGATCGTATGCAAGAGTTACGACCCCATGAAGTTGATGTACTAACTTACCCAAACGGGGCCCACATGACTTTTGGCGCTTCATCTCCTAGGGTTAGGTTTTTGGATGTCTAGATTATTTGGCATTCTGATTTATTGTAGAAAGGCATTCAGAGCCTCATTGTAATGATCTTCTGGCAAATGCGAGTAGCTGTCACATCTCTTCTCAGAGATAAGTTGCCACCATTCTAGCGAATCTTTCACTCTGTATTCTTACAATCTCTGTACATTTCTTTCCTTAATAGAAATTGTGTGTTACAGGAGAATCCCCTTGCAGACAGGTGGATTCCCTCTTGGGATCTATACTCCTAATACCAAGACAGAAAGGGTGCTAACGTTGGTCACTAACATCCTTTTAAACCTAGCTAAACTAATGTATAGAGAAGAGGAAGAAAGATGTACCTTTGTAACGATGTTCGTCCTTGCACAGTCTGAGTTGAGATTTGATCCCCAAGCTCCTTGATAAGTCCTGCAAAAAAAACAAAGACATAACAAGCTTCCTTTTCTACTAAGATTAGCTTAAAACCAGATCTATCTAATAGAGACAAGTTCATGTAGAATAAACACAACTTTGAAAGAAACAGGCGAAGCACATATGTATATTAATGAAAACAAAGCAAAGTGCTTACAACCATGATGTAGATGCAGTAGCTTCACCAAGCTCTCCTTGTCCAATCCTTTGCTCAAATAATCCACACAAAATGATGATGCTTCAATGATAAATCTCCCTTATGAGATCATAAGTTTGATGCCTTCAATGTCTCTATGTGCTTTTACCATGAGAAGGCCTCCTTATATAAGCTTGGAGAGACCCAACCACCTTAGAGATTCTTGGGATAGGTTGAGGATATTTCTCCTTTAGTTGTGGATCCTCCCTAAGATCTAGCCTTGACCTTAGATTCAAATCCAACTAATTTCCAAGATGAAGGGGATTTTCCCTTGATTTTCTTCAACAACCCAAAATTTTCTCAAACATACCAACGCTCCCCCAAAAGGGTGCACAGAGCATTTCAACGCTCCCCCAAAGGAGGGTATAGAGCGCTGTCACTCCTTGACAGTAAGTAGGGGAGTGCTGCCCAAAATTCCTTCAAAAAATCCCAATGCTCCCCCATAATGGTGTCCCGAGTGTTGCAACGCTCCCCCAAAGAGGGGTAGGGAGCGTTGGCACTCCTTGAAAGTGGGTAGGGGAGTGTTTCCCTTCAAAAATAATTTTTAAGTGGTATTTTCCATGGCAAATTCTTTGTACTCATCATCAGATGATTTCTATTTCTTAAACCAATCTTTGAGGGTGTCTCAAGTGTCCTTGTGATGTCGTCCGAGACACGACATGGGCAAGATGACTGTATGATGTCTGCGACACTTGTGACACTTGTAATGACGACAATAGGTCATCATTGAAGTGAGTAATTTTGACGTGTAACAGATTACCCCCCAAAGTATGAAGTTAGAAGACGAAAACTGACGACTGAAGTACTTTGTATACTTTTTCGAGCAAGGGTATGAACTCAGAGAGCCTGGAAGAAGTTGTACACAACCATCAACAAAAATTATGACATGTTTCAAACCCAAGGCAGGCATACCTATGCTTGGGTGATAAATACTTTCAAGGTATGGCTTCCATAAGATACACTGTGGATCCATAATTGTATTAACAAAAAGGTATAGCCACCAAAGATACAATGTGGATCTATACTCCCATGACATGAACTGATCGTAGCCACAGAAAATACACAATGGATCTATGAGATGACAAGACATAGCCACAAACCAATACAAAGTGGATCTATGTAACATTATATGTGTCAATATTCAAAAGAAACTTCATTGCAACCTGGGCAAAGTATATATCAGAGTGATCAATCAACCTAGGGTCTTCTTACCGATCCCTATGCGGTATGAGTCTAACCATGTGAATAGATATTCTGATGTAGAACATGGCATAAACCACTTGATTACCGGTTGATGAGGTAAACCGTTAACACGCGCGAGGGAAATCACCATTGATGTCAATGATTCCCAAGGTACCTTAGTACATTCCAATGAATGTGAACAAAAGAGCTGAAGTTGAACATCCGCGGAATCATCCGATCAGGGGTCAATGATGTAAACCCACTATCGGAAGTGAGGAGGCCTTCCATTGAGGCATGTAGGTCCCAAGGTACTAACTAGTTTCTAAATCTAGTTCCCGGATAATGTGTTGAAGTCGATAGGAACAGACTCGTCGAAGGAGGGCCTTGATGTATCCCCCATCAACGACATGAAATAGACACAGAGATATAAATTGGTGGTTGAAATGAACATGGACTGACATGGGCATTGAAAAAGGAAATTTGTGATGGTTGACTATCGAGACAGATACTTGCCTTGAACACTGAGCCACAACAGCAGAAACATGACATGGACCAAAACATGATGATGCAATGGATACTGTGACTTTCGTCGACTGACTCAAAGGAGTAAGAAAAATCAGAGGATTGGTTCAGTGCAGAGGTTCAGTGGATTAAAATGCGTGCAAAGACAAAGTGCTGTGTTCAAGGGCGACTGTAAGAGTGACCTATAATGTTCCCAAAAACTGCTTGGCTTGCTTCCTTCAATTTTTTTCCCCCATCCAGATAGACAAGTACCTATTTTTAATTTAACGAGCTCAAGGAGGATGATACATGCTCGATATAACTCACCTTCGGTAAGTCCCTCTTCCTTTGTTTAACGAACTGGAGGAAGTAAGGGTTCGGTCCCATATGGGCCCTTCATTGTATGATTCTTTTAACGAGTCCAAAGAAGGTAAAATCAATGATTTTTCATGTTTAGAGACTCTAAAAAGAACTTAAAGACGACTCCAGGGTTGTCCTTTTTCGTAATGTTAGTCTCGCAAGGCTGAAAAAGAGATAAATTTTCACTCGAAAGACGCCCTTTCAAACCTTTTAACGAGTGGGAAAGGAAGCAAGATCACTCGACAATGTTTTCACGTTTAAAGAGTCTAAAAAGAGCTTAAAGAAGACTCGAGTGGATTCCTTTTTCGTATATCCATACGAAACCGAAAAAGAGATAAAAGGTTGCTTAGTTACGTTCTCATGTTTTAACGAGCGTTATAAAGAACAAAGACTAAGCTCAATACTCTGCCCCCCAGCTTGAAAGCTAGTGGCTTAACTCCAGAATGATCATCAAAGGCTGGAGACATGCCCCATATGCTTCAATTCATTCACCGACTTTGAGGTTGTCACCAATTTATGTACTAGATGGAGAGAAAGGATAAGGGTGGATGAAATGAAGGTTCAAATATGATACCTAAGGAAAGACTCAACTCGACATCTACAAGATCTATCGAAATATTCGACCCGATGGGAGAGGAAACTATTTCATTTTTTAACTAGCTTGACACAATAAAAGAACTATGCTCAAGGATCCGGGTTCAATCCCCAGATTTCTGTTTCATTTTTTAACGAGCTTGTTACAGAGAGGAAAACTATGCTGAAGACCTCTATTTCATTTTTTAACGAGCTTGCTACAGAGAGGAAAAACTATGGTCCTGGCTTCTATTTCATTTTTTAACGAGCTTGCCACAGAGAAGAAAAACCATGCTCGTAAACTCTTCTTGATCATGGCTTCCAAGAGGATAACGCTCTGGAAGGACACCATGTCAAGGGACAAAACTCGGTCATGGATTCCAAGAGATCTTTATTGGATGGAAGAACAATGTTCTGGAAGGAACACATGTTGAGGGCCGCGAGAGGAGTAAGGAGACCAGGCTCCAATAGCCCTACCGAAGAGATCACCTTGTCAACTACAGGATCTAAGTCATCAGAAGTTGAATTCATGGGAGACAATGCCACAGAATTGACCTGTGACAGAGGTGATACCGACTGCATATAAGACCCATTTAGGGAGGTCATTGGGTTGATGGTCAAGTTAGGGCCAACAAACGAAAGTTGATCAATAGTTACCATTCTTCCATCATGAGGGAAAGATATCACACGAAAGAGAGTGGACAGAATAGATTTCATGGCATAGACATAATCTCACCCAAGGAGTAAATCGAAATCCAAGGGGTCCTGGACTACCATAACATCAATAAAGACAGTTTTCACTCCCAAAGTTACGGGAAATTGAGGAAGGATCCCTAAAGGGTGACTGGTTCTTTTATTAAAAGAGAAAAGAGTCTGGGTAACTGACACAAGCAGAGGATAACCCAAATCTTGCAAAGCAATAGAAGACAAAATACTAACGGATGAACCTTCATCTATCAGTGCATGAGGAACATCTCGACCACAAACCTATACTGTAATCTTGAAAGGAATGTGATAGGGAAGACAAGGTCCAGTTAGCGCACCCCAATCAAAAAGGATGGCCTCATTACTTGGAGGGGTTTTTGCATGAGAAGGAGGAATGCCCCCCGGAACGGTAGATTCTGTATCAACGAGAAAAATGTGGGAAATATCAAGTTTAATCTCTAGCGGGAGAGTAGGATCGATTGATAATGACATCAAATCGATCACTTGGGTTTCATTCTCCAAGGGAGAATGGGGTCGACAGGTGGAAACAAATCGACCACTTGGGTTGCACTCTCTAACGGAAGAGCATGATCGACCAAAGATGGGATTGGATCAACCACTTTTTCAACTTGTTCAACTAAGGATGTGACCAGATTGATGACATGATCAACCAAATTGACTGATGAAGGGACCAGAGAAACCACTTTGGCACTCGTTAGAGGAGGAATGGGATTGACCACATTAGCACTCTTCAGATGAAGGGTGGGACTGACTAATGAAGGGACTGGATCAGTCACTTGGGTTTCACTTTTCAGATGAAAAGTGGGGTTGATCGAGGACGAAACTAGATAAACTACTTTGGTTAGTGGTTCAATCGAGGATGAAACTAGATTGACCACCTGATCAACGAGAATTACCGAGGATGGAACCAGATTGACCATTCCATCAACTAACAATGGGTTGGGGGAAATCTTATGATAACCAATTGGAAGTTGAAGATTTTCAAAAAGAGAAGAAGCCTCGTCCATACGAGGACAAAGGTGAGAATAATGATCACCTTCGCATAACATGCATGGAAATTTGACAATTGTCTTCTTCTTACCAACCTTAACGTCACTAGTGGACGAGGCGTCACCAACATGTCTAGCAGGGTCCAATGATGTGGAGGACCACATTTCTAAGACCTTGGGAAGACTAGGGAAATCCCTCAGAAAATGGTCACCCTTACAAAGACTGCAAGGGAATTCGGGTTTCAGATTCTTCATTTTAATCTTGTCGACCTCATCAACACTCCTAGTATGATTAATAGTAGCTGGTTGCTTGGATCGAACATCTGATATGGTTGGAGGCTTGGTCCCTTTCTGGTTCTTCTTCTTCTCTTTCCGTTTCTTCTTCTTATTATCAATCTGGCTACTTTCTTGAGAGCTTTCACTAGGCGAAGAAGGAGAAATGGAAGGAGACCTGACGGGTGAAGAAGGAGAAAGGTCGACATGAGGTTGATGTGTGGGTGGTGTGATTACATCTGAAGCAACTGCATTTGAGATCATCAGAGTGGAAAACAACCACATCGGTAACCCAATTGTGAGACCTGGAAGGCTCAAAGTAGCAATGTAAGGAAGACCAACGTTCCCGTAAGAAGGAAAAACAAAGGGTTCCCCTGGAAAATAGGTTCCTTCATTGGTCATTCCAGGAACTGACGCCATAAAAATAAATATCCAACCTAGATTCTTCTAGGGAGAACAAACAACACACACTAAAAATGTAGTAAGAAAGAAAGCAAACAAAACCTTCTCACAATGAGCACACTGGTTGGTGATGAAATCCAACGTCGCGGGAATAAAGTGAGAAGGGGCTAAGATAGAGTAGGTGGAAAAGTTACGTTGACGACCTGCTTAACGAACTTACACCCTGGTGCAAGCTCCCACACATAAATGTGGGTATACCCTCCAAGGAGCTTGAGTGAGTTTGGCCAACGTCGATTCCAGGTACCGTGAAGACTTGCCCCTCCACAATCACCTTGTGTAAAGACTCTAAAGAGATAGGCCACTAAGGTTACCAACTACAACAATGATGCCTAGGGAAATAGTCGATAGTCTGATCCACACGCACGGGTAGGGTATCTGGCCCGAAATCAACTTGAAAGGCTTCCACTCATCAATGTGGGTATACCTTCAAGCGACCCCCATAATACATGCAATCTCTACACCAAGACCAATAAAGCAGGGTGAGTAACTCTGCTAGTCTCAATGTGACCTCAGGTTTGACCCTTGTGTGAGAAGGGCTTCCCAGAACAAAACATAGCAATTGGATTTCACCGCTCCCTAACCCAAGATCCTATGTTTTTTTGCATCTTTGGAAAGTTATATTTCACACCTATTCCAAAGCCATATAACTAATTTGATGTAGGTTTGCTACCAGAAAATATAAAAATGTCTAATCAATTTTTAGTTTAGCGCTTTATTTTTAACGCTGTTGTTACTCAAAACGAAAATGGCGTGGACAATATGGTGTTTTGACCGACTCGAAAGTTATGCAAAGAGATGAAGATGCAATCTTTTCATTTCAATGAAAGCTATGCTACGAGAAGGAGAAAACATTCATCATTTCAAATGCACAATGTCCCAAAATGTCAAAAAACATGCAATTATGCTACTTCAAATGCAAGCTAGTTTCACTACCCAAAAGTAAAAATGAATTTATCTTCTTTGTTTGATTATGACATATACATAAATTAAATACAAAACCTTCAATGCTCCACTACTTTCAATCAGGAGAAAGAGTCCTATGCAGATGCAAATGACACGAAGCAAAAGGGCTACAAACAAAGCATGCACTCAAGGCAGTGAGGTATGAAAGAAAACAAGTAGAAACTTGTTCTAACAGGAAATAACACCATCAATTATTCTACAACCAATCAATCATTCAAGGAATACAATAAAATGCAGAGAAGAATCCAAGAAATGATAGGGAGAAAGAGAAATCACTCAAAACTATCCTGTCAAAAAAGCAGTTAGAAAAGGCAATTTCACATTTCTGAAAAAGGTTTCAAGATCCAATCAAGACAATAGGGAGTGATAAGCATAAAAAACCATAAAAAACCAATCCAAACAACTTCACAAACCAACCAAAGACTCTGGGTAAAGATCTCTACAAAAAAGGCTGCAAAAGACCGAGCAGAAGAAGGCAAAAACTCTCAAAAAAGAGACTAGAGCCCCCCCATAAGGGTGCACAGAGTGTTTCAATGATCCCTAAGACACTGTAGGGGAGTGTTGGTTCTCTGGTATGGCCTACAGGGGGGCGTTGAGCCACCCAAAAATTCAAAAAATAGTCAAAAAAAGAAGAAAAACTCACCCATAATGCACACAAATTGGTGAAATTGCTAGTGAAGGTAGGGGAAGGCAAATGGATGATGAACAACAGGAAAAAGTGATATAAAAGGTGGTAAAAGGGCAGGGACAAACCAAGGAAATAAAAATAGGAGTTCCTTCCCCAGTACGATCACCAATTTCTGTTATAGGAGAATCCCCCTACGGACTAGTGGATTCCCTCTTGGGCTCTAGACTCCTAAAACCAAGATAGAAAGGGTGTTAATGTTGGTCACTGACATCCTTTTAAACCTAGCTAAACTAAGTTATAGATAAGAGGAAGACAAGTGTACCTTTTTATCGATGTTCATCCTCGCACAGTCCAAGTTGAGCTTTGATCCCCAAGCTCCTCGATAAGTCCTGCAAAACAAACAAAGACATAACAAGCTTCCTATTCTACTAAGATTAGCTTAAAGCCAGATCTATCTAATAGAGACAAGTTCATGTAGAATAAAAACAACTTTGAAAGAAACAGGCCAAGAACATATGTATATTAATGAAAACAAAGCAAAGTGCTTACAACCACGATGTAGATGCAACAACTTCGCCAAGCTTTCCTTGTCCAACCCTTTGCTCAAATAATCCACACAAAATGATGATGCTTCAATGATAAATCTCCCTTATGAGATCATAAGTTTGATGCCTTCAATGCCTCTATGTGCTTTTACCATGAGAAGGCCTCCTTATATAACCTTGGAGAGACCCAACCACCTTAGATATTCTTGGGATAGGTTGCGTATATTTCTCCTTCAGTTGTGGATCCTCCCTAAGATCCAACCTTGAACTCAGATTCAAATCCAACTGATTTCCAAGATGAAGGGGATTTTTCCCTGATTTTCCTCAACAACCGAAAATTTTCTCAAACAGGCCAATGCTCCCCCAAAAGGGTGCACAAAGTGTTGCAACGCTCCCCCAAAGGAGGGTACAAAGCGTTGACACTCCTTGACAGTGGGTAGGGGAGCCCTACCCAAAATTCCTTCAAAAAATCCCAAATCTCCCCCATAATGGTGTTCTAAGTGTTGCAATGCTTCCCCAAAGAGGGGTAGGGGAGTGTTTCCCTTCAAAAATCTTTTTTAAGTGGTCTTTTCCATGGAAAATGCTTTGTACTGCTCATCAAATGATTTCTCCTTCTTAAACCAGTCTTTGAGGGTGTCTCAAGTGTCCTTGTGATGTCGTTCGAGAAACAACATGGGCAAGATGACTGTATGATGTCTGAGACACTTGCGACACTTATGGCTAAAAAGCGACACTTGCGACACTTGTAATGACGACAATAGGTCATCATTGAAGTGAGTAATTTTGATGTGTAACATTGTGTATTACTGTATATTTGTGTTTATGGTTGCATCTCTAATACATTTCTGTTATATTATTGAATATCTTCGGTATCTCTGTTCATTTCTGTATTATATCTTCACTCTCATTTCATGCCGAAAATAATCCGGTTCAGTGGTATCAGAGCAGGTTGCTCTTGATCGTTTTTTTTTCAGTGCATGTCCCCGATGAGGTCCGAGTATAGCAAGTTGGGTCTCGAGCTTGTATCTCTTGAAGACAATCGCTCTTGCAAATCCAGGAACCCTTAATGGCGGACAAAAAGAAAAATGACGGAGCATACGATCCTATCAATATGTTGCTTGAGCAAGCTCTCACGCGACAGAGGGACGAAATGATGGAGAATTTTTCCCACATCCTTCAATGCCTGCTGATAGAAACAAACACATCTTCATCAAGCGACCGCTTTGGAAGCACCTCACCTTTCAAGGTACACGTTAATTTTTATATTCTTGTATTTGAAGGACAAATAGATGTAGAATACCTAGACAAATGGTTAAATTTGCTAGAAGATTATTTCTCCGTTCACAATTTTTTCGACAGAGAAAAGATCACCTTCGCACTCCTTAAATCTCTCCCTCATGTCAAACATTGTTGGGAAACTTACCGGGAGCAAAGTTCCACAGAGGAGTCTGGAATATATGGGGCCGAGTCCCCTTGGGATGTTTTTGTGGATGTGGTAAAGGAACAATATTATCCTATTGGCAACTATGAGGACTAGTACATGAGATGGACCACATTGCAGCAAGAAAGGGGCCAAGTAGTTCCAGAGTTCACTAATACCTTCCATACCTTGCGCACCAAGCTGGGTATCAAAGACTCCGAGCGACATTTTCTTCTGAAATACTGCGGGGCTCTACACAGATACATCCAAACTGAAATGGATTTTCTGGACATCTCATCACTCGGTTCTGCTTATCGATATGATGTTAAAATCAAGCAGAAGTTTAAACACCAGAACAAATAGGAGTTTGGATATGAAATCCGTAACAACCAAAGTATGAGAAAGATGACCCTAATAAACAACTTCCTAAAAAACCAGTCTAAACCACAGGAAAATAAGGGTCACAGAAAGACAAAGAAGGACATCGGAAAATGGGGCAATTTCCACAAAATCCCCTAGCACAACACCGATGAATGTCGCTCAAAATAGTCATTGGTGGCCGAGATCAAAGACAAGGATCTGAACCCTGATTTAGAATCTAATTATGAAAATATTGGTAAAATACAGATCATCGACGCAGACCCCACTGCTATTGTCTGACTGCAACAATTCAACCAGAAGAACCAACAAATCATGAAGAGGGGGAGCACCTTTTTCATTTAGAGATGTGGGTGAAGGGGACCCCGCTGCATTTTATTGTTGATATCGGAAGCCAGAAGAACCTCATCTCAGCAGAGGTTGTCAAACAATTGGGATTGTTGACAACACCATACCCATAACCTTACAACATCAGGTGGCTTCACCAAGGACGAGATCTTTGTGTCATCCAACTGTGTCGATTGTTATACGAGATCCAACCCTTTAAGGATTAGGTATTATGTGATGTTTCCCCACTGGATGTCTGTGATGTTCTCTTGGGCCAACCATATATGTGGAAGCACCATGATATTTATGAGTCTCGACCTCGTAGTGTCATTGTTACTTTGGGGGGTCATCTCTATAGAATACCGAGTGAGTTCCAACTATTGTTCCACCTAAACAGTGCCACAAGGTAGTATCTCATACTACAAAATTTAGCTTCTTCACAATTTGTTCAAAAGGGGAATAGGACACTGCAACCACTACAACCTCGCCCCAAGCACCTTCTATCCAACAAAATCAGGTTGACAAGGTTGTAGAAAAGCGCAAATATTCCTTCTGCACACCATCCTCTCATGTAACTCGACTTGTTGAACAACCTCAACCTCAACAGGTTCGTGACAGACTTCCACAAACTGAGTAGCGCAACGTCTCCAGCAAGGCAAGCAACTCACCAAGATGCAGATTCAACAAATGCTTTTCCCTCTCCCCCAGGAACTCAACGCAATGGAGACCATTCCTTCCTAAGGAGGGAGGATTGATCTAGGTGGATATCGGTGGCCACCCACCTTTTCCAATTGGCTCAAAACAGTTTTCTGGCAATTTTGGTAATTTACTATTTTTAGCAGTTTTCACTTCCAGAGCCGTTTTGAGGGCCTAACCGATGTTTTTTGGGAAAATAGGTTTGCAATATCCAAGTTCCTTCCATATTACATCTAAAATGAATCTCCTCAATGATACCTTTCCAACGAACTATCATACGCCTAAAACAAAGATCGTATGCAATAATTACAACCCCGGGAAGTTGATGTACTAACTTACCCAAACGGGGCCCACATGACTTTTGGTGCATCATCTCCTAGGGTTAGGTTTTTGGATGTCTAGGGTATTTGGCATTCCAGTTTATTGTAAAAAGGCCTTCAGAGCCTCATTGTAATGATGTTCTGGTGAATGCGAGTAGCCGTCACATCTCTTCTAAGAGATAAGCCGCCACCATTCTAGCGAATCTTTCACTCTGTATTTTTACAGTCACTATATATTTCTTTCATTAATAGAAATAGTGTATTACTGTATATCTGTGTTTATGGTTGCATCTCTGATACATTTCTGTTATATTATTGAATATCTGGGATATCTCTGTGCATTTCTGTATTATATCTCTGCTCTCATTTCGTGCTGAAAATAATCCAAATCAAAGGAGGTCCATCGATGCCATCGACATCCTCAATCTGTCAAGTATCTTGCACACTCAGGAGAAACCCGTCAATAGCACATGTCTATACATAGATAATCAAATAACATAACATCATAATCCATAAGCATCATCATTAGAATCCATAAGTGAAACAAACAACCATATACCTAACCGGATCACTTGCACGCAAGTGTCCTCAAGAATAAGTCATATCATGTGCACACAAGAGCGAGATGTTACACACACCCCATCTTGTTTTAAATTTCGTCCCGAAGTTTAACAATATATATGTGCAAAAATAAAGTATCTGAAAATATCTAATATGTCTAACTATCAGACGAAAATGGAAACTGCTGGCGCATATCATATCCATCCTCCCAGGTAGCCGAGTGTGGACTATAATTTCCCACTGGACCTTAACCTGATCTACTGTTCGACACCGTAACTGTCGAATGCAATGGCCCCGAATGCGGATTTGTTCTGCTGTGAGTGCATGTTGGCCCTTGAACAAGTTTTGGATAACCTTGGTTGTGTTTGAACACTTTTGAGACTTCGACGGGCTGGTCGGAGACGGAGCGCCCAGGCGAAGCGAAGATCACGAGATCTCACCCCCTTTTACGAGCTTTTTGGGTTTAGGGTTTATGTAACGAGTATGGGATGTCGGCACATGGTTCTTACCCATTTTTAGGCCCCTTTTGTAATGTATAAATAAGTAGCTAGGCGATGTAAGAAGTAGTTACTAGTGATTGATTGGCTTAGTGCATGGCTAGTTGGCTTTGTGCACGAACATTTTAAGGCTTGTAGAGATAAGTGGAAGTGTTTTGTAAGGGCTTTGTGCACATACTGTGTAGAGGCTCTGTGCCTGGACCTAACTCAGGGAAGGAGGACTTGGTGAGGTGTGTGCAGATCTCCTATCCTATGCAGAGTTGGCTTTGTGGCTCTGTGCATGTAAGAAGATTGGAGGAAGCTAATAAAGAAGAAGAAGAAGAGTTGGTGGACGTAGCCCCACAGTGGGGTGAACCAAGTATATCCTGTGTTTTGATTTCTTTGTGCAATGTGGCTGATATGTTATTAATGTGATTTATGCTTAGTGTTGTAATATTTATTAATCTTAGATTCATCTAACGTAGTTTCTTAGTGCCTTATATGTGAATGAATATTAGATCTACCTTGACGCTATGTGCTGAATGATTAGATATATTTAGATCTTGATGAATACTGTGCTACTCTGTAGTTGGGGTTTTTGCCTGCGATGTGAATAAGGGTCAAGGACTAATGAATGTTAATTTCTAATTGCTCTATTAAGTATTGTGATCACAGATCTGTGTCCCAGCTAGGTTGTAGAAGCTTGAGTCCTACAACCCCCCCTGCCTCCACCTCGGGTGAGACTTCATCTGCTTCACAGGTGTTGCCGAAAGGGCAAGTAGTTAGGGTTTTGTTGGTGCACTGTTGAAGCATTGAACCCTAGGTCTTCCCCTATGCCAACAAATGGTTCCGTTGTCGGGACCTGAAACTGTGATTGTTGGGAACTGAAGAAAAGAGAAATCTCTATGCGTAGATCTGCTACTGTAGTGCGCAATATTCTACTTGACTTGTGAACCTCTGTGCTAAAAAAGGAACTATATCAGAAGAAAAGAGGTAAGATCTTAAATCTTTGTGCTCTAATAAAGGTAAGATAAGTGGAAATTTTTGTTTTGAAAGAATGGATCTAGGTATGTTTGATAGATTTCATACTAGTCTGAAAACTAGGGCACAAATTGAAGAAAGAAGATTTGATATGAATAGATCTGATAAAGTTAATGAAAGATATGTTATTCCTATGCATAGAAATAATTTTTGGACTAACAAGTGGATGCAGGATCCTAGAAATATTTTTTTGCAGGTTCATCACTGTGATCCTTGTGCGCAGTACAAGAAATCTTGGGGATCGTTTAAGAGAAAGAGAGGATTGACTCTTTGTTATAGTTGCAGAGGACCGAGACATCTTGCTAAGCAATGCCCTGGTACAGGTCCTATTTGTCTTTGTTGTAAATCTACTGGACATGAAGTTTTGGATTTCCCTATAATGATTTCTAAAGTTGAGAAGATGAACATGAAACAAGAAAACCATGAAGAAGGTCAAAATATCAAGGATATTCTAGAACACCAGAAAGAATTGGAGACTATATTATTGCAGATGAAAGAAACCCTGGATGATCACAAAGACATCAGTTTACCATAGATCTTAAAAGAGAATCAATGCATAGAAACAAGAATAGGAGACTTCGACATAGACTGTGTATTGGATGCAGAAACTGTTAAGGTCCTAACCCGCACATAGGTAGATCAATGTATTCAGATGTAATAAAGGTCAATATTAATAAGACATTTCAATAAAATAGAATAAGGCGGATGCAATAAGACCTAATAGAAGATTCCACTTCTAGAAGGATCTTCCTCTAGATGCTTCTCTTAATAGACACATTTAGTATAAATAAGGGTCGAGGGTATGAAAACCCTAGCTTGGAGATTATTGTAACAGAGCGCTGCTCGACTGGAGGTTGCCCCCTCGAAGAGGCCCATGAACATTGCTATCTGAATCAAAGTGTTGTTTCTGTTGCTATTTCGTATATCATTTCTCTGTATTGTGAAGATTATGCTGGATATTTTACTGTTATTCTGTCATTTCTAGCATTTCATTTCTGTTCTGCATATTTTATATATCTGGTATCTTGCAAGTGGTATCAGAGAACTTTCCTTGGCAGAAATTGTGGGTATTTTTTT
>ML801655.1:32542-54673 GCA_009831015.1 Picea engelmannii
CATTAGTAATGTTATTTTATTTATGTCATCTTTATTCCATTAGTTGTAATTATACCTCCTAGTCTCCTATATATACCAAGGAGACATTTTCATTTGGAATCATCTTGGAATTGTACATTTATGTGGGCATAAGGAGGTTTCCCACTTGAAGAGGCTTATTATCTGAATTTCTCTCTTTTTCAAGGCATTGAGTACTTATTCTGAGGTTTTTCTATGCTATATTGATATTTGGTTCTTAACATGAAACACCTCAAAGAATGAGGCACGGCTAGTCGATAGGCCAACTTCATAATTATAGTCAACGCGATGTGCCTCGACATAACTCTTCTACCGATTTTGTGCTTCTTCCATCCCTTTTTCTTATCGTTTGTATTTGTTCTTCCCTCGCTTGGATCACTTCTGGTCCTACCAGGACCCTATCCTCGAGTCGATCCCAGCTCAAAGGTGTCCGACATGGTTGCCCGTATAGAAACTCAATGGTGCTATCTTAATGGTACCTTGAATAGTTGATGTCATATGCCAACTCTACCAGTGGCAAGGATTCTCCCCAATGTTTCCATTTCTCCATTACATTCATACGCCACAAATCTTCCCAAAATTTGGTTTTTATTTCTGTCTGCTCGTTGGTCTCAGAGTGATACACGGTACTAAAGTTAAGTTGGGTTCCCAAGGCCTCTTGGAAACTAGTCCCAAATCGTCCTGTAAACATCGATCCTCGATCAAATAAGTCCTATTAGGCACGCCATGCAATCTCACAATCTCACTGATCGAAACTCTAGCTATTTCTAGCACCTGATACGTTGTACGCACAGGGATACAATGTGCACTCTTTGTCAGAGTGTCAACTACCATGAAAATCAAGTCGTGCCTCCTTGCCATCAGCGGTAATCCCACAATGAAGTCCATTGAAATGACCTCCCATTTCGATTCCGAGATAGCATGTGGCTGTAGTAATCCTGTCGGATGTCTATGTTCAGCTTTCACTTGCTGACATTCTAGACATCTCGCCACGTAGTTGACTATGTCCGCCTTCATCCCTTCCAGAAGAATACGAATTCAAGGTCTGCCCTCATCTTCGTGACTCTTGAATGAGCCATGTACACTTCTCTATGAGCTTCATTTAATATTAACCTTCTCAACTTGTCGTTAGGCGGTACGTAATTCCAGTTATTATACCTTATTAACCGTTGTTGTCCACAGTAAATCCCTGAAATTTTGGTACCAACATGGTGTCTTGTCCGATATTTTCCTTAACCTCTTTATACCAGTCATCATCGCGCTGTATAGTTAGAATATTTTCACACAGATTCATCTGAAGAGGCATCACTGAAAATATGCGTGGTCTCCGACTCGACGCATCTGATAGTTGGTTCACTGTTCCTTTTATGTAGGTAATCTCAAAATCATACTCACTAAGCAATTATGACCAACGTCTTTGTCGTGCGTTCAAGTCACTTTGCGTAAAAAGTGCCGCAAACCATAGTGCTCTATTTTTGGTTCAAATTTTTGTCCAATTGGGTAGTGTCCCCACACTCTCAGGGCATAATCAATGGCTAATAACTCCAAATAATTTGTCGCGTAGTTCTCCTCATGCTTTCCTAACTTCCTCGAGATGTAAGCGATCACTCGACTGTCTTGCATCAAGACTACGCCTAAGCCTTCCTTGGATGAGACTATGCATACCAAGAAGTCCTTGTCCATGTCGAGGAATTTTAGTATCGGTGCTATCGTCAACAACTCCTTGAGCCTTCGAAGGCTTCCACACATTCCTCTGTCCATACAAACTTCTTGTTTTTCTTCTGCAATTCCGTAATTGGATTTCCTATCTTCGAAAAACCTTTGATGAACCGTCGATAATATCCTACTAAAACCATGAAGCTACGTACTTCGGGTACATTCGTCGGTGCAGGCCATTCCATAATAGCCTCTACTTTTTCTGGATCCACAATGATAGCTTCACTGGAGATAACATGCCCTAAATAATGACTCCTTGATTGATAAAAAGAGCATTTCAACAGTTTCCCATAAAATTTGTTCTCTCAGAAACATTGTAATACCAAGCACAAATGTTCATCATGTTCTTCCATCATTCGAGAATGTATCAAAATATCGTCAATGAATACTTGAACAAACTTGTCCAAGTATTCGCAGAACACCCCATTCATCAAGCTCATGAATACCCCTGGGGTGTTTTTCAGTCCAAAAGGTAATATGGTAAACTCGTAATGTCCAAACCTCATCTTAAATGCAGTCTTAGGAATGTCTTCCTCCTTGATCCATAACTGGTGATACCCTAATCTCAAGTTGATCTTCGAAAACACCATCGCTCCCTTCATTTGATCAAACAAATCGTCTATTCTTGGCAAGAGATACTGGTTCTTGATCTTTGCCTTGTTCAATTGACGATAGTCAATGCAGAGTCTCCCTGACCCATCCTTATTCTGTATGAAAATAAAAAGTGCACCCCAAGGTGACACACTTGGACGTAATTCCTAGGTCCAACAACTCCTTCAATTGCATTTTCAACTCCTGTAACTCAGGGGTCGACATCTGATAAGGGGTTCTTGCTATCGGTTTAGTTTCAAGTTTTAAGTCGATGGTAATTTCCATCTTGCCTTCAGATGAAAAACTTGGTAACTCTTTTGGGAACTTGTATGCAACCCTCATACTACCAGAAGGTTTTCTAATCCTTCCACCACGCCCTGGTCATTCAATGCTAAGAATGCATAGGACTTGCTTCCTTGCACATGCTCTTATGTAGTACCTAGTTATATCCAAAACCAAAAGTTTGGTCGGTGATTGTGCTTGACGTCTCGAGCATAGTGGATTGGTACTTGGCTTGGCGGTTATTCACTACTGCGTGAATCCTGTGGGCCTTGCCCAATATTCAACTGTAGTGGGTCTTGTTGATCTGGCCACTCTGGCACTCTCAACTGGACAATCACACTGGTAAAGTGGCTCTCCATATGTCTAACATCCGGTCTCCGGTCCAGTACTCCTGGTCCTTGAAGTAGAAGCTACTGGCCCACCAACCTAAAACCCTGGTCTCTTCTTCTAAACAGGCCTAACAACTGCTGTTGCTGATGCGGTGGTCCCCTATGGGGATTTCCTTGCTGGGGGCCCGGTCATCGAGGTGTTGTGAATGCAGATCTTCTCAACATATCCCAATACCTTGAAGAAAGTCTAGTTGGAGTCTGATTCTGCTGTGCACCAGATGTCACATGTCCTGTCGATCTCGCATGAGTCCTGCCCTGAACCCCGCTGATCAACTCTTCCTCAACTATAAGGGTCTTCTAGACTGCATCGTGCAATGTATGAGGCATTAGGATCCTCACTTTCGCATGGACACTGATGTTTAAGGCCATCACAAAATTGTTGACCTTCAACTTCTCCATGCTGAGATGTGGATCATACCTAAGAAACTCCATGAAACAAACCTCGTACTCAGGCACCATACGACCGCCATGTCATAAGGTGTTGAACTCATTGAGCTGGTGCTCAATTAATTCCTCTGAAAATTACCTTTCCTAGAACCGCTCCTCGAACAACTCCCACGACATGTCTTCACGACCATGTTCAATTGTGGCAGGAGTGTCTTCCACCATAGAAGAGCACTCCCCTTCAGCTGAAAGACCACCATGCAGACTTTCATGTTGGAGGTGTAGTTTCAAAGCGTGAAGCACATCGCCAAGTTCTCCAACCATGCCTCGGTGGCTGCGCCATCCATGGCACCCAAGAACTCTGGAAAATTGACCTTCTCAAGTTCTCGGTGAATGCTACTAGTACTAACTGGGGTGTGCTGTGGACCCTCAGGGGGTATAGGCACCCTGGCCCCATCTCTTCCAGATGGTTAATCAAGGCCTCTAACATTTCCTTGGAAGGACCTTGTGTGACCATCTAAACCTCTTACAACAACCCGTTCCTGCCCAAGGACTTGTTCTTCCCCTTGGGGGTTAGACCCCTGTGGCGCGGGTGCTTCTAGAGGATTTGCACCTCCTCCCCAAGCACCACGTTGTGAATCTCCGTGACGTCCTCTAACCATGATTACTAGATGGACAGGTTAAAATTTTAATTAGCGCTAAGTTATTAATCAAGTGTATAATACAGTGGAAGGCATGATGATCCTTAGTCCCAGGGTTGAACCCGCTCTGATACCATATGTAATAACCATGTCGTTATGAAAACAAAAGGGACATACGACATGCAATTTTTTTTTATTTTTTTGTGTTAGGAATTATCCATTACAATTAATAACAACATCATTGACACAACATCCAAAATATTAGCGAAAAAATATTAACATATTATCAATCATTCAAGACATAAAGCTGACACATCATTGCCATCAATAATGATACACATATCGATGCATTAACAAAAATAAATAGCGGCCCATAATCATTGCATTCATACTAATAAATAAGGATGCATAAACAATACGGATCACAAAGCGCTCATCTCCTCTCATCAGGATAATCATCATATAACACCATGGTAACATGAGATAACATAACACTAACTTAAGGATCAAAAATATAATCATAATAATGACATAGGATACTACCCACCCAACTTACCCTACAAGGTTAGGACCTCCAAGACACATAAACAATGCTCAAGCCCAGGTTCCAGTTGATTTTAACCATTTAAGGTCTCAAGGCTGGCGACTGTTTTGAGGAACAAGGAGGTGTATACATCCCACTAACAACAAGTCCAATCATCATCTAGATCAATCCATCAATCCTATTCATCAATCATCATAGTGAAACAGTAATCAATATCGCCATCAATCATACATCCATATTAAATATTCGCTACGTGAGAGTAACAAATCTAGAATAGTCACATGTTGACTTAAGTAAAGGTGCAAGAGAAACTAGCCACTAAATCAATCATATATCAAATAATTCAAGAAGAAGATTAATTAACATTAAAATCAAGGTGCAAGAGAAAATGAAGAAGCAATCGCACGCCCACTTAAATTAAGTCGTGCATGTAACTCTATTATTATATCACAACAAATCAACGACACGAGGTAAATATTCATTAAATTGTTGTGGTGCATAAGTAACTACAAAAATCCTTCAATACATCATCTTTTATGTGTGTGAGAAATTTATTATCTAGAACAACATTCCTTTCATTACATTCCATTTGCGCAAAATTCTAAGGTCCACAAAATCATTTACTTACATTATAATTTACATGCGCGATAAATCTAACTTCTAATTAAACTCATCATCAATATGTATTGTGCAAGGAAATCTAAACCATAAATTCAACATACATCATATTAAGTTTAGGCACAAAAGTATCACCCTTTTAACTCAGTGCGCAAGGAGATATCCTCCTTTCAACAATTATGCGTCAACTCAATTAATGGTGGAAGAGTAAACTACACACATGACTATCCACACCTAGCTATATATATCATGGTGCAAGTAAACAAATGATTAAATAATTTATCCATCCACATTAGTCTTAAGGCGCATCGAAACAATATTTTACAATATCCTTAAAGATGAGCATATCACATTAAGGGACTCTGAATATAGCATCCAAGAGACCATATAGTATCAATAAGAGCATAAGCATTAAAAGAATATGAATATAGCATCAATGAATATATCAATAAGGAGAGCGTATAACATTAACTAAGAGCATAAAACAATAAATAACATTAACGATTATGGCATTAAGGAGAGCGAATAGCATTAAGTAAGATCATAAAGTAGTAAATAACATTAACGATTATGGCAGTAAGGAGAGCGTATATCATTAAGTAAGAGCATAAAGTAGTAAATAACATTAATGATTATGGCATTAAGGAGAGAGAATAGCATTAAGTAAGAGCATAAAGCAATAAATAACATTAATGATATAGCACTAAGGAGAGCATAGCAGTAATGGACTCTGAATATAAAATGCTAAATCGAAATTTTACTCCAATTCATAATTCATATAAATCAACCTTCTTATTATGTAATTGGAATTGTGCCGAGCTGGAGGAATCCCTCCCACACAAAGATAAAGGGTAAAGACACATGCTATCCTCCCCCACGGGCTGGGCACGATTTACTCAAGAAAAACACAGAGGTAATAAGGTGAAAACGTAGGCTTGCCTCCCCAATAGGATGGGCACGATTTACTCAAGAAAACATATAGATATAAAGGTGAAAAAGCAAGCTTGCTTCCCCAACAGGTTGGGCATGATTTACTCAAGAAAACAAATAGGTATAAAGGTGAAAAATCATGCTTGCTTCCCCAACAGGCTGGGCACGATTTACTCAAGAAAAACACAGAGAAATAATGGTGAAAACGCTAGCTTGCTTCCCCAACAGGCTGGGCATGATTTACTCAAGAAAAATGCAGAGAGATAATGGTGAAAACATGTGCTAGCCTCCTCCACATGATGAGCACTATTTACTCAATAAAAACGCAGAGAAATAAATGTGAAGACATGTGATAGCCTCCCCCATAGGCTGAGCATGATTTCTCAATAAAAACATAGAGAAATAAAGGTGGAGACATGTGCTAGTCTCCCCCACAGGCTGAGCACGATTTTCTCAATAAAAATGTAGAGAAATAAAGGTGGAGACATGTGCTAGCCTCCCCCACAGGCTGAGCACAATTTTCTCAATAAAAACACAGAGAAATAAAGGTGAAGACATGTGCTAGCCTCCCCCACAGGCTGAGCATGATTTTCTCAATAAAAACACAAATAAATAAAGGTGAAGACATGTGCTAGCCTCCCGCACAAGCTGAGCACGATTACTCAATAAAAACACAGAGAAATAAAGGTGAACAGATGTGCTAGCCTCCCCCATAGTCTGAGAACGATTTTCTCAATAAAAACACAGAGAAATAAAGGTGAAGACATGTTCTAGCCTCCCCCACTGAGCATGATTTACTCAATAAAAACACATAGAAATAAAGGTGAAGACATGTACTAGCCTCCCCCACAAGCTGATCATGATTTACTCAATAAAAATGCAGATAAATAAAGGTGAAGACATGTGCTAGCCTGCTCACAGGCTGGGCATAATAAGCATTCAACAAATAAAACACAGAGAAAAAACGTTGAGCCCATTGAAGAGAACTGAAGGTAACCACTTGGCGATATTAAAGAACAAAATGATGTGAAAAAAAAACAAACAATCTCAGAGGCCAACTATCAAGGCTAAGGAGAAGGGAACATGGTCCAAGGAACTTAGAACGTAGAGGTGCAACGAATGCTTTCCAGATCAATTTGGGGCTACAACTTCAGTTAAAAAACTTAAAATGGGACAGAGAACAATTAACGCCATGATGAAGACTAAGGCTGGGAAAATCTCCCATGGAGAACAAATACATGACATAATTACCACAATGACATGCTTAACTAAATCTCTACAAAAACATTAAACCTTGAATAGATTTCTCAGCAACACATATGCAATGAAATTAAACTACCATTTTAATTGAAACTAATGAGAGCAATATCATTTTAGAATTACCGTAACTGGAGGCAAAGAATCCAAAGCTGTTGTTCCACGCTTGCACTCCCTCCTGTCTCCTACTTTCTAACTGTGAAGACCACACTGGTACCTCCCAGCCAATGCTAGGGGTACTCTTCTTATCCCTTAGCCCCCCGAGCTGCAAAGGGGCCATGCACACAAAACCAAAGAAAAATCTAGCTCCCAGCTCACCTTGCAAGGTCGAGCTACCACTCTCTTTTCGAGCTAGGTATCCCAACTCCCACAAGAAAAACTAGTCAAATAAATTTCGGTAGCATAACCTTACGCATACCAGTCGTGATTCCTTCCTCTTCTCAGCCATTAATTTTATAGAGTTCTTCTTAGTGACCACTTGCCAATTGCACAATTAATTCATTTTATTAAAATTTAATTAGGAAATACTCTCCCACGTACACTTATCACCCGATCCCTTAGTTGGACCAGAAATTCATTTATTTAATTTAATCAAATGTCAATTTCCCTCACCCATCCTAAAATAGTTCCTAAAAATGCTAGTTGCTATCCCTTTATTCACTCTATTTCCTTTTAATGACTGGCGCCTTTCTAAAAGTTAGTTGTGTTTTATTTAGGAAAGTTATTTAGTTAGACTAGACTAGATTCCTTTCTATGTTTCCACATTACTTTTTACATTCATTTCCCCTTTTTGTCTAAGTTCCAATTTAGCATGTCTAGCACATAATCAGTAATTAAATCTTTAGATAAACATTTCTCTTTTAAATTCTTAACTTGATTTTTCTTCAACTACGCCTAGAAATTATTATTATTATTATTATTTTTAAGGGAATTTTCTAATTAATAAAAATTTACTCTTTTAACATTTATTTTAAGGCTGACCATGTCAAAACAAAATATAGTTTTCTAGGCACCTAGGTTCATTGACTCACCTTTATTAAAAATCACGACGTGCCCTTCAAGACGCACTATGTGCTCCAAGGGTGCCACTCGCCTTTATTCATGTTTTATTGATGCGGTGTGCCCTTCAAGATGCCCTACGTGCTCCAAGGGTGCCACATGGCTTTGTTCATGTTTTATTTGCGCGACGTGCCCTTCAATATGCACTACATGCTCCAAGGGTGCCACTCACCTTTGACTGATTTTGGTAGTTGTCCAACCCTTGGAGTCAATACTCCATCATGAGACATTGTGAGAGACTAAGGGCCTCTAAGGAATAATGAACCTGCCTTATTGCGTGCCCCTTAGAATCTTTGTGAGCAACTGACTCAGTCTTCCCTCATGACATTGTGGATCTCTTGAACTAGGTAATTGTTAACCTACAATTAGAGCCACGACGAGAGCGCTAGTAGGCTATGGATGGGATGCTGCCACACCTCTCCCTCAATACCTGGTTTTTTGCATGGCCCCTTTACTCCTATTGTGATTCTAATTAACAAGACATCGTCAGCCTGTATCCATCAACAAAACACATCAACGATCCATAAACAACATTATAATATACCCATTCATATGTCACATATGCATACACAACAATACCAAACCATACACAGTCCACTCCCTGACTTGATCCAGAGTCCAAGGAGGTCCATCGATGCCATCGACATCCCCAATATCTCAAGTGTCCTGCACATTCAGGAGAAACCCATCAATAGCACCCGTCTATACATAGATAATCAAATAACATAGCATCATCATCGAAATGCATAAGTGAAACAAACAACCATATACCTAACCGGATCACTTACACACAAGTGTTCTCAAGAATAAGTCATATCATGTGCATGGAAGAGCGGGATGTTACATAATCGATGTTGCTTGTTTGCTTAAAAGAAATAGAGACATAATTAATTGACGGGTAAAATCGATTGTCAATATATTGGTTAAGTAATCAAAAAATTCAATCTTTTCATTTTATTTACCAACTCATTCGAAGGGTCAAATTGTGTCTCTGATCCTTTCCTTTGGCGATTTTCCACCACAGCTTGAAATCCAAACTTGAATTCGAGCATCAAGTCTTCTTTTGTGGCGATGTTGTTGAATTTATCCCCCTACATTGCATGGCATAAAATATGGATTTTTTCTTACTAGTTGCAATTAGATAAAATTTTCATGATGATATATTGTATAACATGAATAAAGTATTCGGTACTTACAATTCTAGCTTTTAATCTCAAGTAACCAGCTTGGCCAAGTTTGTGCTATCCATGTTTATCTAATCTTGCCTTTGTTGCTTTTGATGTGTCTGGGAGCCTACAAAAAGTTTCAAGTATACTATAATATATCACTATTTGTTTATGTAGAATTAAACAAAATTTAGCATATTCAATTCAAAATATCATATATTACCTTCCAGTGCTAGGTGGTGTCTTCCCTTCACTTCTCAATGCGATCTCCTTAGCATCCTCCTTTATATTCTTCCATTCCCTCTTAGCAATGTATAGAGGACGATCATACTTAGGGTTCCTTTTGAATTGAACCCTATATTGATCTCTGACATATTTCAAATATGTACCATCCTTTGAGGTGGTTTCAAACTTGTTGAATATATCACAAAACAAGCCAACCATATGGTCTATAAGATTCTTTTTCAAATCTTTATTCTAGGCTTTCCACCATGTGAGAATGGTGGGCCCGGAGATCTCTAGAGCCTTGTCGTGCAAGGTCCCGTAAACAATATTGTTTCCTAAAAAACGATATGATAATTACATTAAAATAATATGAAAGATTTAGGTTTCAATCAAATGGTAGGAACTATTTAACATATTAAAAAATACCCTGGATTTGTTGTATCTTCAAGGGAACCAAGTTTTTGTCCACCAACAAGTTGATGGAGAGTGTCCCCGATATTTGAACACATGTTTCCCCAGGATAACAATGCTGATCTGGCTGCGTAGAACCAATATCCTCATGAGATTCACCCTGTAGACCCTCAAGAGCACGGTCTAGCATGTGTGGTGGAAGCTTCTCATGGGCCTTAGGAGTTTTAGTCCTCTCATCCACAGATGGAGATGCAAATAGCCTCGCAGGTATGTGGGTTGTGCTAGTACGTTGTGGGGTTTGTGTATCACTACCACCATCAACGTCCCCATGACTAGGTTGTTCCCCAATAAACGAATGGAAAATTTCCTATAGAAAGAAAACGTTAGAGTATTTATCATATAATGGTAACATACAAAAATTTCATAAATCAATATATGTATGAAATAGTCTTTTTTGTTTTTTTAAATTGCGCTTACCCCAAATTGTTCTATATCTTGTCTTAAAAATTCCATCATTTTTTTCCCTCCTGTATAAGTGGCTTAGACTTAGCTTCAATGTATTTCATATTTTCCTTTTTCAAGGCCTCTTTAATTGTTTGCACCGGGTTGGTGGAATAATATATTTCATTCAACAGATCATCCTGTTCCGACGGTGTGCTCATCTACATCAACAAATAAACATCTTAATTAAATTATTCTAAGAAAGAATTGATATCAAAGTCATTATTATACCTGCTCCGAGATAGTTGGTGCCTTCCCACGATCACCCTGCCACATTATAAGATGTATGGAAATTTAGAATGTTATAAGAAATAATCTAAAAAACATGAGCTATTAAAATGTATGTTTGAGATCCCGTAGGGGTGTAGACCGAATGGCAAGTGCTGTGTTAATGAAGGAAATATGTAAAGGAGGTATCAAGTTCAATTCTCACCCCGAATTACCCATGCCCCATACTTGTGGGATGTGTGGACGCACCAGAAGGTTATAGTGGTAGTAGATGGGAATCGACCCTGTGTCATGCGAGTACGAGGACTGCCTAAGTTGCCGATTCCGCCAGCAAAAAACAAATGTATGTTTTAGATATAAAAAGGAAAACATTAATTATAGTTTTGGTATACTGGTAGAACATGTTTACCCCCATAATAACAATGCTTCCATTGATTCAATTCAAATCATAATCGATCAACAACAATTCCCCTGCAACTATTGTTTTCACTGCACATATGAATATTCAATTTCCTTCATGCCTCTCAAATATTTAATTGGGTTGATTTCTTGTTGTCCCTGGTCTTGTACTGTTAGAAAGACTTGCATTATTGCTCGACGCCTTTGGTCTTCCATCAATATACACCGCCACTCCTTTATTTTGATCACTATTTTTTAGCAGTATGTAATTTGCAACGACTGCATATCTTCTCATACTTGGCATATATCAGACCAGCCTCAAACAATCTGTATAGTTGTAGCATGGTCCGCCATACTCCATCAACTCAACAAGTCCTCCATCTTTCACCTTTATTCCATCCATGGAGAATAGGCCCAGACCATGTATGGACGATGGAGCAATGAGATAAATCCTCTCATTGACATAGAAGTCAATGCCCAACTAAGGAAGTTAATGGGTACCCATGGTCTCAATAGATGTTTGTACCTCAAAGGAACCTCAATGTCACCTATGCTCTCATCATCATATGAACATGAACCTCCTTCAAAAATAAAGAATTCCATGCACCTACATAATTTTCTTCTGACCTTTTCACCTCTAGTTGACCTCTCCCTGTTAAATGTGTCAGACGTCGCAACACTTTCCCCTCCAGAAATTCCCTCACTAGAGGATGATAGGTCTGATAGGTACCTATTTGGTTGTACCTACACTCCATCGAATGAGAAAACATAGTTAGCGACAATATGATTGAAATGGCAATGGAAATGGTAAGAAAAAATCACCATGCATATTTATTTATTTATTTGACTAAATGCAATGAATGCGAAAATGGGTGATTATCAATTGTTGTGTTTGAAAATTTGATGTAGAATATAGTTTACCTACAATGTTGTTGGGAATTGGCCTTGGCACCATAACCAATTAAATCGAGAAGTGAAACCAAATTTTCACAAAGCCATTTCTTTATGGTAATGAATTCACATTGGAGAAGCTTGATTTCGGGTCGAGAGTAATTGCAAAGAATTTCACATTTCTTATTTTTCAATGAAGATCTGTCCCGGTAAGAAAAATAATCTGCCATGGGCATACCATTTATGGATCATAATGGTACGAGAGTGGTTGGCTACAATAATTTGATGAAGACATTTCTCTTGTCTTATTCCAAAATTGGTCTCCTCAAGATGTAGGGTTGATTCTCAACAATATAAATTTACATGTGAAACATTCATCTTTCATAGCAATGATAGGAATGGTTGGCTTAGGAAAATCTACATTTCTATCATGTATACTTGGAGAGATGGAAAAATTCTAAGGAAATATGAAGGAAAGTGGTAACATATCTTTGGAAAGAGGGAGATAATGTTCTATTAGAGATGTAGAGTTGGTGTTGTAAACTTAATGATGCATCCTACACTTCATTGTTGAATTCTTATGAAAATGGGGAAAGTGATAGAACAAAATAAGTCTCTTGCAGACAAAATATGTAGGCATGATTGATCCTAGTAGAATCTACATCTCCTTGAGGGACTTGTGATAGTCTACAACAAATGTAACTTGCCTAGAGAAACAATATATGCCTTTCTAGAATTAGAGATAAGAGGTTAGATACCGATTTGGATATTTTCAATGCCATCATTTCCAATCATGGGAGGTTGCACCAAGTTGCAAAAATGCATGATACCTTAAGACCCATCAAGGAAAATGGCTTGAATCTAGATTTAGTAACATACCCTATGAGGAACATGTGTGGAAGAGATGGTCATTATACAAAATCAAAGGAAATTCCACTAACCCTTATAGTTATTAACCCACTAACCACTAACCATTAACCATTAATTAATTAAATAAATAAATAAATACCACTAACCATTAACCCTTATAAATAAATACCACTAACCCTTATAATCATTAACCCATACAACCCCTAATACCCTTAACCCTAATCATCCTAAAACTTAACCTTTTATCCCTATAAAAAAATGTAACCCATACATGTCCTATCTCTTAGAACCCTTACCCCTATCCCTTGTAACACTTATAACCCTATAATCCCTATAATTTTTCTTTTTCTTTTTCTCATTCTTTCCTTTAGTCATAGGTTGCAGTTTTTTATTATATTTTTCTTATTTAATTTCATTTTAGTTTCATTTAATTCTTCTCAAGTACCATGTCATCCTCCTCGACATGTGAAATGACCTCCCCAAAGGTTTCCAATGAGTGGTACAAAATTTGGTGATAATCCTCTTAGGGAATATTTTAAAAGCACCATAACCGTGTCAATTTTTCCCAACTTTCTATTATGACCATATTTTGGAAATCCCGTGGCATTCTACATCTAATGGTGTTGATCTAGCAAAATTCTATGAATTCTATCAAAATGTAAATGCTCCTAAATTTGTCCACCCTCAAAATATGTGAAAAGGCATGTGAAGGGGCTCAAAAGTGAAACATTCCCTCCAAAGGCTGCAACGTTTCATCCAAGAGGTGCAACATTCTCTCCCAAAAGGTGTAATGATCTCAAAAGTATCCCAATGAACTCATATAAGAGGGATGACCTCCATCAATTGTGCAATGGGCTTCCTCAACATCCTCGAAAGGAAAAAATCTCAATCTAGGTCATATACATGCCGGGTACACAATCCAAAGTAAGGTACAATTGACCCAAAGTAAGTATCAATATGAGGACATGTACATAATTCCAGGACAACAGAAGAAGTGATTCATGTCAAATGTAAATTCCATTAGTTGGATCACATTAAGCATCATCTTCATGGTGTTAAGGTTGACCTTGAGATCAACAAGAGTGGCTTGAATTGGTAGGGGTAGGGGTCTTCTTGCCCTTGGTGTGGGTTCACCATCCTATAAGTATCCTTTATTTGTGCTTGATTTCATTGTTTTTAATGTGTGTGGGTGATGAGTGTTCTACATCATGGAGGCTTTGTGTGGTGGGTGGTTTGGAAAGGATCCAATAGACTTGTAGTCGCTTCATAATGGGCATGTTCTAGAGATATAAGTATTTGTTGTATGATTATTTATACAAGTAGGTAGTGCCTTGTCCCATGAGAGGAATTGGGGAATTTATGATTTTATTATTTTATTGAAGATAAATTCATCATATGACCTAAGAAGGAAAAAATCTTGGTCTACAATCATAATGCACTCATTTGGCTACTCGAGAAAATGGAGGGTACAAGGATATTCATAAAAAATTGGTTCACTTCAAAAAAAATCCTATATACATGTGTATGAAATGATTGAACTAATGAGATTGTTGAGTTGCTTCTAGTTATAAACCCAACACATGAGCCACAACTTGAGAGAAATGAGTACCAAGAAGGTGTCTTGACCAAGGATCTATGTTGATCTAGATCATGCAAAAGTAGTAAAAGAGTCTATTATCTAGTATTGGAACTATTGATTGCTAAATTATGAGCAAGTGGCAATAAATATTTTTTGTATGTATATGTTTGAACATTTTAATTTTGAATTTTAAATGTAATACCATTTCGACTCATGACAGTTTTGTTTTGTCATTTTTGAATTTTATATGCTCACAAAATTCTCTAAGATAAAGATCTACTATTCATGTATATTCAATAAAGATATGTCACACCAAATGGTGTTGTGTGCAAGAGAAACATCTAGATAAGTAGGGAAATGTACCCAAAAAAACTTCTATCCAAACATGGTAGTGTACTTGGAGAAAGGTCTAGACAAAGTCACTGTTCTTATGTGGCTCAATCCTCCTTCAAGGTCAATGACTATTTTGATTGATTTTTAAGATTGTTGGAATGTAGTTGCAAGGGTTTGATCTTTGTTCCCCACACCTGTAGTGTATATTGGCGGTATCTGTTATTTAGAGGCGACCATTCTTTGCACAACTAAATTCTTACGAGTGTGGGTTAGGATGGTTATAGGACTAGGTTGAATAGGAAACAATAGAAACCTCATTGTCCCTATAATCTTAAGTTTCCTTATTATTGGATTTGGCAAGATCCTTACGCCTTTTGAAACAATTCTTCTCAATATGGTTTGACTTTCCTCATTTTTCCAGGTCGTAAAGACTGATTAGAGGGCCTGATCCATACACCAACAAAGCTGAAGGGTACGTGGGGTGTTCTGGAGCATATGGAAATGAATTCAAATATATGAACACATTACATGGACAAGAGAATTATCCACTAGGTTTACCCTTGTTATGTGCCACACTTCAGCTCTACTATTTTAGAAATGTTTTAGAAATATTCCCTCGAGGGTTATTTATGGTATTGATTCTTGGGTTTTAAAGCTTGATAATGGAAGGAAGAAACTAGGTATAGAAGAAAAATCATTAACATTTGTCTCATGAAAAGAGTGAGGCATCTCTGGTCATGAAAATCTACTTTTCCTTGTGTCATTTCTAGGGCTAAGGCGTTCGACCTCTTTCTCCTTTGTCTACGCCCTCTTTCTCCTCTATCCACGACCTCTCTCTTCTAGTCTATCCTCTCCCTAGTCTTTATCCTCTCTCCGCGACCTCTCTCTCTAGCTATGGCCAGTCTGCTATCGCTGGGATATGATCGGTCCTCTCTGTTGCGAGGATATGGATCAACATATGGGCGCGAGTTTTGTTTTAATGTTTTATGTTTTTATTTTTATTTTATTTATTTATATATTTATAATATATAAATTATATATTATATATATTATAAATTATAAATATATAATTTATAATATATATTGTAAATTATAAATATATAATTTATAAATATATTATAAATTATAAATATATAATTTATAATATATATTATAAATTATAAATATATATTATATATAATATATATATTATAGTGGGCATAATGGTTAAGAAAATGTGTTTTCTCCTAATAGGTCACACGTTCAAATCCAGATGGGGGTAGGGTATGTATACCTCCGTATAATTTACCAGTCAAATCGCTGGGTGGAGGGGGTCCCTTGTCCCACAAACAAGGGGGTCTCATACAACAATTTGGTGTCTGGCTTGGCATATAGAAATTCAAACATCCAGCTATCGATTATCATTCGATGACATGCCTAATAATGGGAAAGTGGGACTCTACTTCTCATGTAGCATCAACAATATCAATAATCACTAGAATATCATTCTCGATAATAGGTAATCAAGATGCCAAAATATGGGTTACTAGGAATATGAGGTCACAAATATGTTGAGTTCAAGTTACATTAAAAAATAAATGCAACCTCCAACCAAATTCTCACCATTATGGAAAGACTAGAAAATGGCAATCAAATAAGCATGTCATTGTCATTGAACATAGAACAACCCAATGCAAAGACGTTATTTGTGAAGCTCACATTTTGAGCATTGTGACCCACTTCTCCCAATATCATTAATAAAACTTATATGACTATTCATTGGCCACCCAATCTAAGATGGAGCAAACACAATCTACTAGTCATACATATGCTAAAAAACAACATTCTAAGAAGTAGTCGGTGCAAAGATACTCCACCAAGACATTTTTTCTTATTAGTTCATCATGCTAATTGTATTATGCCAATACCTCAAAATTTTCTTAGTGTTTAAGAGACCAAAGTTCAATATTTTTCTAAGCAATGGAACCACAATAGTGTATTCATTGTCCCAACTTGAAGAAAGAAAAAATAGCGACCAAAAATCAATAGAATCAAAGGAGGAGGCCTATTGTCCAAAGAAAATAAATCATGTCAATCAGAATGGACTTATCAACCACATATTTCTTCCCATTAGGGACATCAATAAGCTTTTACCCAACAAAAAATGGGATTGCACATTACAAACTTCACAATTTTACATGTGCTAGCACACATTTACACAATATGGTGTAAGATCTCTTTGTAATGGAAATTATTAATGTGCATGCACATCCTCGAAACCACAACTTGGTGATTTTACACTTTCAATCGTTAATAAACAATGGTGCATTATCCCACATGAACTTTGGCATGATCATGAAGAAATTTATAAATCACAACAAGAAGTGATTGAGGTTCACACATAGGGCTATAGGTGATTATAACGATAGATCAATTAATTAAGTTTTACCATAAAATTAGAAAAGGAAATTGAAGCAACTCACTATGGTTAATTAATCAAAAATTCCTTTTGTGAGATATAATTAGAAGCCATAATGCTAGAAATGGAAATGGAAGAAGGAAGATAACTCACTTGGAAATCGTTGTTGTAGATGATGAATCTCTTTGCACTGAAGTGTAGAGTTGTGATCATAGTCCTCTAATAGTGATCCATGTCCAAAATGACTTGCACACTAGATATGCCTTCCTTACCCTAGTCCTCATCCAAGTCTACATCTGAATCATCTAGTTCAGAATCGACGTTAAAAGGATTGGCGATATCAACATTATCATTATCAAAGTCATTTTTGATAGTATCATCGTCAATATGGTTGTCGAGAACATTGTCATCTACATCTAGCTCAACTTCTTCGACTTATTCATATGGCGGTACATCTAGCTCATGCTCCTGATCTGGAACTTCTTCTTCTTCAATATCATCTTCTTCTGGTACATTATACATTACATGCCTTCCTCTTGGATCATATCTAACAACGTATGACCAACTTGCTTTACCTAGAACCTCTGAATAAAATACTTGCTCACATTGGCTTGGAAGAGCATACATTTATGTACTCGACTCAAATGTCCTTGTATTAACCATGGTAAATCCATTGGCATGCTCAATAATAGTTCTTTTAGGATCACGTTCATTGATCCATAACCTGTACCATTTGACCTCAAGAAAAACTAACTTGAAGGAATTAAAGTCACACTGGATTATATCATTCAAATACCGATAGTATCTATTTTCATATATCGTTGGATGCTTGTCACTTCTAGAGGAAACATTAGTAACCTGAAAGACTACAGTTATCCCATAATCAAAGGTTTTCTTCTTATCATCCAACTTTTTGATGCAAATTTTATGTCCATTGCACCACATAGCCTTGTGGTGTTTCAACTGCAATATGCCCCACATGTAAAATATGCATATTTGTAATTGAATAAACATGATATTTAGACTTAGTAAAACTTTATAAAGGAAACACACCATGACCTAGATTAATAGAATGGAAAATAACTGAAACAAGATGTGGGTGAATAATATGCTTTTCTGTTTATCTTTTAAGGCATATGCTAGATTGATTTCCCTCCGAGTAAGATTGGTATCTTGATTATGATGAGCTTCTTTCATAAAAGTAGCCACCCATTCCCATGATGACCTACCATTACATTGTATATTACATCTATCTATCCATTTTTTCATCCAATCAAGATTGTTTGCGATGAATACATGTATTGCATCCCACTCTCGACCAACTGTATGAAAAAGAATAAAAATTAGTAATTAGAGTAAATATTAAATAATAATTGATCATGGAAGCTAAATAAAACTTAAATAAGTACAATATAGAAATAAATCAATATTAATGCAAAGTATTATAGATCTCTTCTATCTAATTACCTTTCACTTTCCTCATTCTACCTTTCCCGACCAAGACCTCCCCTTCAAATTTGTTAATGAAATTGAGATCCCAAATCTGAGGCACCTTCATGATTTTTGCTGCTAAGTTAGGAATATGCTGACTAATATACACCAAGGATTGATATACCATATAGCCCTCCACCGTAGATCCCCGAGGACGTGCTCTCTGTCTAACGAAGGAATTCATTGAATTCAAGTGCCTCTCCACCATCCACATTGACCTCGTGTGTACATGTCCACACATTTCAATCTCCTCAACTTGGTGTATGAGGTAGTGTTCTTTTGCATTGAAAAATGCTAGAGGTAGATACTTTTCATTTCACATATTAGCTGAGGAATTTATCTCCTTCAATATTTTATATCTTCTTTATGGATTTCTTTAGATGACAACCACCTACAGTACATGATATAACAAATCATATCATAGGTTTCAACAACAATGTCGTATATATATTGAAATTAAAACAAATGTCGATAAGTTTAGCAACACTGATTTTGCATATAAACCATTAATACTTACCTCATGTATTTTCCAAGATCATATATAACTTGTTTTACATTGTTGTCAAATATGCCAGGTAGAGATAGAGGTAGAACACACTGTAACAATAAAGGGATCATTAATTTTTAGGAAAATAAAACCATATTATAATACTAAAAAGTCATATATTTACCAATATAGAAATCTACATACAACATAATTACCTTAATGAAGGTATGCCAATCATGAGTTTTCACCCCACCAAATTCACCTTTCTTTGTTAAGATATTATTTATGTTTGAAGCAAATCCCGTGGGAAATTTAATTTTCCAAATGACCTCTTTCACAACATTGATTTCCTGCTTTGTAAATAACCATGGAATACTATTTGGGTGTACTCCATTTCTATTTGAATAAATCATATTTTGCAGTGCATGATTGGATTCCTGAATGTCAGTACAAATTTTGACAAGTTTTCTTTGTCACTCCTTCCATCTACAATTCTCCACAACGTTTCTGTTACATTCTTCCCGATATGCATTGTATCAAACAAATGAGCTATTTGTAGGTACTCATAGTAGGGCAACCTATGGAATTGTACAAGGTAACTTTTCATTCCTCGTGGAAGCCCATTAATGCTTTGACGACATTTATGAAAATTAATTAATGAGATTGCAACAATAATTGTTAGATACAATAAATAGAATTAGATATAAATTAAAATAGTAAAACATTAATATATATGCATACAAATATATAGACTAAATGCTTATATTGACGGTTTAATATATTATATTCCAACTTCCATAGGTGAGGTGTCATTCTTCATGGTTTTAATCCAGTCTCTTCTTTCAAATTGAAAATATGTTTTTTTGTAGTTCGATACCTATGGTTCTTAAGGAGGAAGTGCCTATACTCATCAAATACATCCTTTCCTAGACTTCTTGAACGATGTGATTTCATCCTACGACCACAAACTGGACATGCACATTTACCCTTGGTTTGAAGACCTGCAAGGTTATATGGATTAATGTCAGTATTATTTATATAACGATGAATTGATATTTAAGAAGCATACATCTTATTTTCATAAAATTATATACTATTAAATTCCATCAGTATGTTACATACCACAAAAATGTGTTAGCCCTAGGGCATCATGAATTGTCCATGTAATTATTCCATGGAATTGAAATTGCCTTTTCCCTATTGGTCTAGAGATATCGTACATAGTGATGCCATCCCATTACTTTACTATCTCGTCGACAAGAGGCTCAATATATACATTCATATCTTTGACTTGGTACTTACTTAATTGGGTGAAAGTACACATAATTACTACCTTGTATATATATAAGTAATTATGCAACAAATAACAAAAATGAAATACAACGTTCAAAACGATTTTGTAAACAAATACTTGGAACAATCATTTCCAAAATTGTGTGCTCCCTCTTTTTTGACATCCAAGGAGGAAGGTTATTGTTTATAACAAAAATAGGCCACATTGAGAAAATAGACCCAAGCTCACCAAATGGATTGACACCGTCAACTGCCAATAAAATCCTAACATTATGAGGATCTTTTGACCATCTTTCTTCGATGTTCCTAAATGCAGAACCATCTGCAGGCATTCGAAGAACACCATCTTCACTTTTGTGATGTGCATGGTAATCCATAAACTATGCAATGCTTTGGCGCCTAAATAATCATTGCAAACGTGGAATTATCGAAATATGACGAAGAACCTTGTGAGGCACATTTTTTGTTACTTGATCGGTTTGATATCTACTGATTTGACATTGCAGGCATTTCATTTTCGATGCGTATTGTTCGTAATATATAATATGATCATTCAGACATGCATCAATAGCTTGATACTCCATTCCAATATCTTTCATAATGGCACACATCTCTCGGTATGTGCGAGGTAAATTATTTGATGGTGGTAAGAAAAATTCACTTAACAATCTACATCACAAAAAAACTAGTTAATGTAAATAATAGTAATAAAAAATATTGCATCCTTAATTTACACATTAATTGACACTAAAATTAGAGAAAAATAAAATCGACCTTTATGTATACTATGTGATGAATTATATTATGTACCTTAGGATATGCGTGAGACAAGTGTTTGAAAAACCATTCAATACCATCAAGTTCACCAACAACATTATAACAGAGAGAATATTTGTTCTTGAGCCTTCATAAAGGGGTCGTTCTACCTTCTCAAGAAGAGGTACATCATAAATATCATCATCGTTTTCCTCATCGATAAGAGAAAAGATGTCCTGGATCAATCTATTTGTCCCATCATCCAGCTCAACAATATTATTGGTGTCATATTCTTCCATAGGATTGACGTGATATTCAATATTCATACCTTTTATTGGATAAATTAGTAGGTGCAGACACTAGCTGATCTCCCTAGATCCACCTAGATTTAGAACAAAACACACCAGAACATGATGCTTTCCTTAAGTTTTAAATATTGAATTTACTAACTAAAGAGGGATAGGTGACATACCATTTAAACGCCGCTTCCTCTTGCCATCGCCATCCTAGTTGCATTCCAACACTCATACAATGATGATCCTGCAAAAGAACGCAACCAACCAAAGTGATAGTAATAGCATAAACTCAATATAAACCTATGTATGTGATCAAGGAATCATACAATAAAACACAACAAGCTTTATAAGAAAGAATCATATTACTGTATCATATTA